>JAECUM010021860.1:0-44381 GCA_016617855.1 Megalonaias nervosa | reverse complement strand
TATTAACTTTTTAAACTCCTTTAGTGATCCATCAATAGCTCTATGGTCATCAGTTATTTCTTCGTAATAATCTACAAATGTTTTCAGCCACTCATGTGGAGACGATCCAATAAAAGGTGGCGGTTGACCATGATCGCCACATATTATCACAGCAGTATTCTTTAATAACAGCCAATCAAGAAATATTTTTAATACCTCTAGCGACACCGTGCAGATAATAATTTTAGGAATGTATTTTTCACCCATCCGCGATGGAGTCCATGCGTCTCCGCACCATCTAAAGAAACTATGATATGTACACGATTTTACTCCTCGTTCTTTTATTTCTCTGGCGAGTTTATGTATCGGTGTCAAAACAATCATATCAGAACAATTACTAAATAATTTAATCGCGCGTGTTGTTTTACCTGAACCACCACACCCATTAAGATAAACGGTTTTATGTCTAGCTACGGGATCATATACAGATGGTGCCGATGACATCCTTGATAGCTGATTATTCTTGTAATATATTCTTGCAATTTCAACATCGGCGGATTCAGAATAACTGATTATATCCTCGTGTTTTATTCTCCATTTGCCCCATGATGCATGATCGTTAATATGTAATTGTTTTAACGAATCCGCATATTTTTTGTTTATATAAAATGAATCTGTCGCGACTCTAACTGCGTAACGAGGAAATCAGTTTATCATAGATAATAAATTTATCGAAACATACGCTAGCATCGAAGATCTTAAATGAGTAAACTGCGGTGACTCGCCATCAGTATAGCTCACAATTGTACCTAATTTTGTTCCGTCTGATAAATAAGCATTACTTCGACTTATAAATGTGTTTTTCTCCGTTGTATCAGCGATTATAAAATCGAGTTCAGCATCGTCCATGATTAATCTTGTACACGCTCGTTTATGATCATATGATCCTCCTTGCGTAAATTTACCGATTATTTTTCTGCTGAGATCTTTTGCAAATTTCTCATCACGCTCTGTCCTGCATTCACTAAAAATATCATCTTCAGGATTAGGAAAATCTCTTTCAACATCATTAAATACATCCGGTTCTGGCAACCAAACCTGGTTCTGCACGTGGTATGATATAATTGCTTCACTTACGCATAACGACATTAAAATTACAGCATCACGCATATACGTTATTAGTACTATTGGAGCCCAACATCGCTCTGAAAAATGTTTTCCAAACCACGCATAAACAATCGGATGGAGATCCTCGTAAAACTCGAACGACTCTATACAAACAAATCCGGTTAAGTCAGCAGGTAAGGTCCGTTTATCGCTACTCTGGTCATCTCGTGTGTCGGATGTCCAAATCTCTTAAAGTATTCAGAACACTCTCCGTATCCAAGTAAACTTCCAGGATAACACGCTACCATATCAACTGAGATAACGTCATTATAATCGTATTTAGTATTCCACAATCCACCGTGTCCGTATTCGATACAACTTTTCTGGACATCTTCAAGAAATTCCAATCGTGTCGGTTTCCATGAATTTTTCTCCTGGGCGTAGTGAGCAGCAACTGATGGAACGATAAAACAGTTATTAAGTGATTGTTCAACCTTAATATCATCAGATGTGTATTCATGTCAAAGGCGTTGTGCAAGATTTTTCATTTCCCCATGGAGAGATTCTGTACGATAAATATCACCATTAGATCGTACAAACTGACCATGATAATCATATTCCGAACTCTGAAACAGCCACACAGATACAGGGTCAATTTTACTGATATTTCTGATAGCATTGAATACATGACCATTATAAAATTTAACCGTTCTATCTCGTGGAAATATTGTTACTGCCACAGTCCATGCATGATCAATAATATCTATCGAAGCTCCTCTTGATTTATATTTTGGTTTGTACAAAATCTCTCCGGTTAACGTCTTCACCGTTATTGGGAATTTTAATTTCTTTTCCAGCTCAGCAAAGTCGCTGATAGACGCTCCGGTATCTTTAACTGTTTCTGCCCACGTGTTTATTTTTTTGCGTCTTAAATCCGTTAAACCGTTTCCGCGTATCGCGTTTGTGAAGTGTTCTGTAACCCGTTCAGCTATGCAATTTATTCTTGACAATTTCATGGGTTTGAGATCTCTAACGTCAGGTTTATTATTTAACGGGTATACCGCGTATACAACCGCAGTCACAGGGTATGATAGCTCGTAATACGGCTTATCAATACCAGTAAGTATTCCTGGTCTGGAATTTTTACTAAGAACAATATTATCTCCTGACCTATGGACAGAATCACGTTTGTCACGAATAATCCAAGTGTCATCGTCTGTCTTTACAATAAATTTTATTAAAATAAAATATTTCTGAACAAGGTAGTCAATAATCTCTTTTCCTCGTTTGTAATTCATCACATTAACGGTATTTTTAATTCTGAATGTCGACCAAACATGAGCCGCACCATCGTCGCGAAATTCCTTTTTGGCCTCACGGATACGTTTTGTTTTATCTTTATTCGTTAAAGCTAGATCTTGCATAGAAAAACTAAATTTGTGTTTCGGCAGTCTGTCAAGATCAAATCTAGCTGCGGAAGGTTCAATAGCGGATAATTCCTGCATTATTATAATTAGGACAAATATATATTTAAATTGAATTTTAATCTTTTGTATATGATTCAAACAAAGAATCGATGTCATTGACTTATGATCGGATATACTTCTCCTTGTAACAAAGCATGCGTAAATGAATTCTGCGGCTTTCATATGCAATGAGTTAGACAAGGCATTTAGGACCAAAACCGTGTATGCGGTGTGGTGTTGGAGTCAGAGGAAAAACTCAATTGTGTGCGCAATGCGGTAGTAAAAAATACAGAGAGCTAAAACGATATTACGATAAAAAAAAAATACATCTTCTGAATCTCCTATAAAGACCGAGGAAGATTATCTCGCTAGATTTTCAAAATAATAATTTAAACAAATAATATTAGTATATAAATGGAGCAAAATGAGTTTGTGAAGCATCCAATAATCACTAATTATGAAGCTTCTCTTGATGGTGTAATTAGGAACTGCAGATTAAAGAAACCAGTCGGTAGTGTTAATAATACTGGTTATCTTAGATTTAATGCCAATGGAAATAAAAATTATTTCTCACATAGATTCATCTACGAATGTTATTTTGGAATCATTAAAGATGGACTCGTAATAGATCACATTGATGGAAACCCCAAAAATAACTCGCTTGATAACCTGCAAGCTATTACACAGACTCAAAATTCTGCACGTGGAAATACTGGCGGCGCGCAATACGCAAGGGCTGTTAAATCTATAAATACAGATGGCGAAGAAATTGTGTTTAAATCAATTAATTCTGCTGGTAAATATTTTGGTATACATCCACAATCGGTACAACTTGTCGCAAATGAAATATACAAATCTGCTTTTTCAATGAGATTTCTACAAAAAATCAGGTTCCAATATGTTAGTCTACCAGAGCCTTCTTCATGAACCAGTATCTTTTTGCTTTCATAGTTTGTTTTATGCAGGTGTTTTTGTCATTGATGTCATGTTATTATGGTATCCGATAATGAAGCGAGACAACTCCGTCAAGCATAACAGTAAATATTGCAGTTGTCGTACTTGTTGTACTAATGATATTGTGAGTTTTGGTCAGAACCCACATTGCTTTGCACCTTATCAGGCTGAAGAATCCAACACCATAAATATTTGATATATTTTTCCTTTTTCATAAATATCGTTCATAAAAATGATATATGTGTACAGTCAGCACGCAAATTTTCCTCCAGGATTTTGTTGTAATCAAGAAACAGCAAAATCCATTTATCTTAAATACATGTATTTAATAGAGATTTATACAGTTTGGAATGTCCCATTAGACACTAATGTTTCCAAGAAGCCCATTGTAGCTAATTTTACTATTACAAAACAAAGAATAAGCTAACCTGAGTCACATATTATCTGTGTTATATCGGCTAATATATATCTCAGCAGTGAATTGTACATGAGGTTATTTTTAGAAATGAGCTGGCATTACGTATTTGTATAGCTTATCGATTATTTTAATATCCTCCGCAACGTCTGATTCATATAGACTTTTAGCTGTGGGTTTTGTGTAATGCAGTTTCAAGCACTTGGAAACTGAAAATAAATTCACGTTTTACAATAAATTCCGATTTTATTAAGAAATCCACAAAAAATTCTGATTTTATTAAGAAATGCATAGTACATTTACAACAAATTCTGATTTTATTCTCTATACTTACGCGCTAACTATATACTAATATTTTCATTATGTATACATATTGAAGTCCGGTGGCCGATTGCTAACGCGCTGGATTTTCGCGCTCGAGGCCAGTGGTTCGATTCTCGTGACCGGCAAACTGTCGGGCGAGAGGTGATTTGATGCCAGAGAACTTATTTTATTGGGGGCCTCGGCCGCCCCAGTTCTACGTTTCAATAGAAAATTTGTACACTTCTCCCACCATGTCACTTGGTGGGTGCAATTTTGCACTCCCTGGGTGATTATGATGGGGTGTGTGTGCAAGTTTCTATTGAAACGTAGAGAAGGCCCTAGGATAAGTTTATATGTAACTGTGTTGTCCCTATAAATATATGTTAATACGTTACAGTAAATATGTTAATACGTTACTGTAAATATGTTAATACATTACTGTAAGTACGTTACTGTAAATATGCTTGCTTCGGGGTTACACAACCTAGGGGATCACATGGGGATAAAGTGTGTACATGTCCTATGATAAGTTTATGTGTAACCTCTGATCCTGCTAGGATGTTCTTTGGCAACCTAGGGGATCACATGGGGTTAATGTGCTGTCCGGATATTAATGTGCATGTCCTGAAACAGTCCTTAGGGACTATTATTTTTATATTAAACAAACATAATGAATATAATGAATTCTGAAAATAGTAATGTTATTATTTCTGCGATTAAAATATTACAACATAAAGGTGTAAATATATCTGATAATCTTAATCCTGAAAAAATTCTGTCTGACTTTGAATCATTAGAACAACGGAAATTAGAGAACAGGTACACACTACCATCTGATTATAAATTCATGAAGTTTATCCAGCAGGCAATGTTACAGTCGCTGGCAGCAGTTACAGATAATCATGTAAAGTTATTTGTACCTCTCTCAAACGCTATTGACAAAATTAAGTTAGAATTATCTCATGAATACAAACAGAAAAAGATTGTAAACCTTCGTATAAGACAATTAAGAGAGCACGGTGAAAATGAGTGTGAAGGTGGAGTTAATGTGATAATGGCTAAACAAAATCCCTGGTAAGTATACAGGTTATTTACTTATAATAATTACAATTTAACCCAGTAAAAAAAAAAAATATTCTGATCCGATTCAGATATTTTTTTTTTGTTTTACGATGACGCATTGTGATAAAACGCTCTATGATCTCACATACAGATTTATACTTAACGTTTCATTCTGTAAATCCAAAATACGTCCCATTTGGTCTGTAAGTTTGAAATGTATTCTTGATAATAACGGATTATGTACACGTAGATAAACGGGGTTTATTGGTTCAGATACAATTAAATACCCGGGAGGCGCTTGAGGGCTAAATGTATATAATATATAACCTTGCTGGGCCTGGCTAGACTTTGCAAGATCTACTTGATAGCTGTCATCAATTACATCATATACTAGATTGACTGCGATCGTTGATGTTATATTAACAATACCAGGCGAGATATGACGGCCTCCACCGTATGGATCATTATTATATTTAAGAATAACCGGTGGTGGGGCTATTTTTATCCACGCTGCATGCATTTTAGGGAAATATTCATCAATGACATGGTTGAGTTGTTTTTTTATTTCAGCGTTATTTAAATCTGGTATTATAAATGTTTGTAAATCTTTTTCTGTTATTCTGTAATGATCAAGAAATAATTGCATAAGTTTTTTATCTGAGAAAATATTTCCATTGACTTCAGTCGCAACGTTTATAATTCTTCGATTAGCGATGTATAAATCAAATAAGATCCCATTTAAATGTTTTATTGTTTCAATTATCTGATTTTTTACACCATCGTCATAATGTTGAGATAATGAAATAAATAAACTTCTTAAATCATTAAGTTTTTTTATCGTATTCAGGCTTAAGAAGATCTAAAAACATTTAAAAAAAATTTTTCATCAACAATATCTCTAGTAGTCTGCGTCCTGGCGTCTACGATGATAATATTAAACGCTGATCTACCTATCTTAGGGATCCTTTGACCGTCAAAATCGGTAAAGTAATGTTGATTGTCGCTTGGATTTAATTCAAATCCTATACGGATCTATGGATGTTTATTTCGATATTCTGGATCTTTTATGAATCTTTTTTCGCTTGTTTTAAATTCATTTTTGGTTGGTTCTGGAATTCCATTTGACCTTTGGTCTGGAGGAACATCAAGCCATCCTAACACAGATCTGATGGAACTTTGATAAATATCTACAACATAATCAAGGGAATTTATTTCAATCGCCGCTGATAATGTTGGTTCGTAAACAGTGATTGCTATTTTGGATTCTTTTCCTGTAATAGATTTAATTCTGCGTTGGAACTCATCATTAATCTGTTCTATTTGATAACTGCCCGTTGAAATTCCAACAACTTGCCAATCAGGAGTTCCATCAGGTTTATTCCTATTCGCAAATACAAATGAATTATTTGGTGGTAGTCCACCAAAAGATTTTGACCTGATATTTGGCCAGCTATGATAAACTCGTAATTGCGCTAATGTTATTTCACTTGCTGAAATTGCAGTTGGAAAGTTAACGCTAAATTCAGGATTGGTCGAACTTAATGATATCATAGTAGTTTTTGACGGCGTTGTATTAGTGACGATCTTCTGTAATAGTTCTAACGCCGACATTATTAAAATACTCCGTTATTTAATAGAACGCAATCTCATGAATTCAACCTTCAGTCGCGCAAGTTACTTTATCACTAGAAACGCTAGAGAAGGCGTGCGTTCCACTCTAAATGCTTCATCGTAGGTTTTCATTATCGTTGCGAACTCCTCATCAGATATTTTACCATCGCTGAGATACGCAGAAAGATACGATGATAGTTTAGAATAGGATGTTGTTGCTGTGTGTAGTTTTGTTATATACTCTTGTAATTTATCATTTGTACACGTAGATATCTTTTTAGCGATAATATTAAGAATGCCTGCGCATTCTGTTGCCGTTGAAACGACAATTGTTACAACTGCAGGTGCTATCATTGTTATTGTTGATAATAATAATCCGGTTCCAGCAACAACAGCGGAAACTGAGTAAACAATTATATCAATAACAACCATACGTCTGCGATATTTTTTTACTTTTATTGTATATTCGTCGATAATATTTTTTAGTTTGGTTTGACACTCACATACTTGAGCGTATCTGTGACGTTGAACGTCGATAAGCGACTCAGTCACTCGATTCATTATACTAACAACGTCATTTAATTAAGCTTCAGCTACGAATTCCAGGCACCACCAGTAACGTCTCGGGGGCATTTCCGTTCATGTCAACGTGAACGTTTCTTTGATGTCCTTGGTTAGCATCACTAGCAGAGGATTATGATATACATTCGGTGATAATGAAGTGGCCGCAGTAATTTCCAAACCGTACAGGGATAGCCTGTATAGCCCAGTTACTTCTGCGGTATGTTCGAGAGTTTTATTTTGCGGTGTCCATGTTGTTGATCCTGATGCTACTCTGTATACGACATTGACGATCTGATTGTGAGGAATTTTAATCAGATTAGTTTTTTGAACAATACTAGGTATTCCACTGACAATATCGTTGAGTTAAATGTTAATATCGGAGAGTTTGATATCAACGATTGGTGGAGTTCCAAAAAAATCATTAATAGATCTGTTTATGTTTCTACGAAAATTTAAGAAAGTTTGTACGTGATTAGTAAAATTAGTATTGATTGTAGTCATTTCATTATTGATTGTTTTTATTGCTGTTACTTGATCGCTAGCGATCTTAATGTTGCTATCGTCTACATATTTCTTCGTTGCAGCGTCAAAATCTGATTCTGGTGTTCTAAGATTATTAATACCATTATTATTCATGTTGAGAAATGCACGCATTATACCACCATTGACTAATACGTACTTAGATTCTTGATCATCGACGTATTTTTTGTTGCTGCATCTGTATCTGCGGCTGGGTTTCCAAGGTCTATAATTTTATTTCGGTTCCTGATAATGGTACCGGTGAATGAATCACAAGCTCGCTTAATAAAATCGTTAACTGACTTACCGGAATCTTGTATTTTACCTTGATCAAAAAAAATTAGCGATATTATTAATAACCGCGGTGGGAATTCGTATAAGAACATCTAACAGTTGTATATTACTCGTTTGTAATCGTCCTTGTTTATCCTGAAGAACAACGACTTCATTTTGATCCACACTTGTGATATTTAATAAATCATCGATTTCATTTCTGAGCTGATCAAGAGTTGCATATTTAGATAAATCGACTTGCTGCTGAGCTTTGCGAGAAGATCTTCCATAAATATCTACCATTATATTTACTGATATCTGTTTAAGTGTGACAACGTGGTATATTCATGCACGACTTTATGAGGTGGTGTTGTTGATTTTGATACAGCATCAAGTACAGCGAGTACTTCTCGAGCACATATCGGTGGATCCGTTTTTTTTTTTTGTCTTGGTAATGTTGAATACCAGATTTTAGAACGCATTGAATTCTGAGCAGTATTTATATATTTTAAAAATTCTTTTGGTGGTGCCAACCCATACGAATCAAAATAAATAATTCCACGTGGATCAGTTGCATACGCCACCCAATGAGTGTCTGGGCCAGAGTTTTTATCGAGATTAATAATACCAGTTTCATGTTGCATTGCAACGGTAGGTAATTGATCACGCATAAAAACTCCTCTAAAGTTTTTTATATTCAGTTGCTTAGCGGCATTAAGTAAATCAAAATTAGACATAGGAAGAATCATCGAATTCGATGACGAATTTACCGGGGTAATCTTAGACCTTTTCCGTACCATAAATGTGGGGTCCCTGGTAATCTTAGACCGCGACTGTATGCCGGGCCTGATAATCTTAGACGGCCCGGTTGTGGAAGGTTTAGTGCTCTTAGACGTCTTCCGCGTTGTTTTGCACGTGATCTTTTCTTTAAATTTTCTGCGTGCATAATTCCTTGACCCGTTGCTTTCTTCAACGCCATTCCAGCAGCTGTTCCAACAGCGCCTAATGCAGCTGCTTTTGCAACAGCTGGGGCTGCAGCGGCTATTATTGCCGGTAACGCTGCAAGAAGTGGAAATATACCACCCGTTTTAACGATGTCTTTAATGACACTCGCAGAAAGATTAAGTTTTATACCTTTGTTTAGTTTTTTTGCTTCATTAAAATGCTGATGCTGGCGTTCTGATAATGATAGCTTATTCGGACCACTCGCGATTTGTTCTCGTTTTAGTGATATTTTTGACGCACAATTATTTTTTGATGATGATTGTAGCTTTTTAATATGACCAGGAGTCAGACTGACGTTAACTAGATGCGACATTTATAATTATTATGAGTGATCTAATTACATGTTTTCTATTGAGGCATCAATAACTCTCATTCGTCCACTAACACCTTCAAGTAACATCGATTTATCGCCAAGTATAACAGCGACAGCTCTGTAATCAGCAATAGCTCCTCGGTTTACGCGAGCTCGAAAATATATGTCAACGACTGATTGTCTGGTTAAATCTAAATAATAAATCGGATATAATGTTGTAAAATCTAACTGTGATATTTGTAAACCAGGATCGATATTCTGATCACGTCCCATGAATGTCATTAATCGATGATATACACGTGCTACATGATTTAACTCAAAATTTAACAAAATATCCTCGGATGGTTCTTGATGTCCGTTTATCCTTAAAGAAACCTCAGAAACACCGAGTTGATCAAATATCATTGTGCTTCGATTTTGTGAGTTTACCCGTGCAGCATCTTGTAATGCAATAAATGTATGTCGCGGTGCAGAAATACCCTGCTGAGAAGTTATTTGCCAAGTAAATAAACCATTAATGTTACTCTGGATAGAATCTGTGGTCATTGTCAACCAGGATAGCATCGATTTACCACCTTGGCTCATAAAAGAAAGTAAATGTTCTTCTTTAGGTATTGTTGGAGTCATTACTGGCATCCACAGAGAAAGTTTTGTCAGAATTACTTTACCAGCATCACCAATAGGTCGCCATATTGCATCATCATCAGTAGCTTTTCGCACAAGTACAACTGTGTGTTTGGCTCCAAAAATAACTTTCCTAACATTTCTACAAAATCCAAAGATATGTGATAATGGAATTGCACATGAAAACGCTCTTCTATTTCTTTGTAACATTGATCTACGTGCTGTAAATCCTAAGTTAAATTCTGGATTAGCACCATGAACCACCGGATTTACATCAGCATCAGCGGCGCCGGCGAAGTTTCTTGGTCGTCTTATATCATATTGTCTGTTGTCAGGGTGGTCAGAAGTATCTTTTACAAACATCATTGATAGACCAGCTGATCTTGAATAATCATCACTATATCGCGCAAGACCAAGTATAGTCCTGGCAACGTCGACGTTTTCATGACAGATCTCAATCTCTCGTGAATCAATGACATATGCTGTACCTTTAAATAACGCCATGATGCCATTATCAACAAAACCAACTCTAACATCAGCGTTGTATTCAGTATTACCTGTTTTTATAATCTCACCTTCTACTTCGATAAATGCTTCAGCGGGTAAGACGTATCTGCTTGTATCTTGAACTTGTTTCTCAATTCTTCCACGTTCGTCAGGTACACGTGCGTCATAAGAATAATATTGATAATCGAGCACAGATTCATCTTTTAAAACTGGTGCATCCATGTCAAACGCGGGATCGGATATATGCTTGAACATCGTCTAACACGAAGACCGCTTCCTGCTACCAGACTAGCGGTTATATTTTTTTTCTTTTTCTGACATTGGTACATTAGTGTTGGTAGCCAGCTCCGCTAGTTTTTGATTAGCAGCTTGATTTATTATTTTACTGACATTTGCGTGCATCACTTCAGTGCTGGCCAGTTTCACTAGTTGAGGTCGGACCGCTTGCGGTCGGCGTATTAATCGCGCTAGTCTATCCTTGATCGCTGAAAATGCTTTGCTAGCAACATCACCAACAGCGCCAATAGCTTTTTCACGAACAACGTCAATAGCTTTCATTCCTAATTGTTTTGCAAGCGGTATTGCTTTTGGGGCTATCCCTCTAAACAGACCTTGAACGACATCCCCTAGTCTATCTCCGTAGGTCGTTTTGTATACTGGTAATCGTGAATTTATTGCCCTAACCATGGTTGGTCTATGAGCGTGTACGATTATATTATTATTAAGTGATTTTATCACTAATTGCATCTAATTACACACTCAGTCGCTGTAATAATCATCGGCGATTTCATTAATAAGGGACCGATACACATTAATATCCATAACACCACCTGTAAAATAATCGTTTACAAATATCAGCTGCTTCATTAATGATTTCTGGGGAATTATTATCAGCTCGTTTTCCTCCAATGAGAATTTCTAGTCGATCAACATCAGCAAGGACGTTATTGGGACAAGTAATAAAGCCACTTCCTAAACCACTTCCAGCTGCGCCAGGATCTTGATATTCTTCCTCTGTTGTTCTAACTGGTTGTCGTGGTGATT
Organism: Megalonaias nervosa; assembly: GCA_016617855.1. Classification (NCBI taxonomy): domain Eukaryota; kingdom Metazoa; phylum Mollusca; class Bivalvia; order Unionida; family Unionidae; genus Megalonaias; species Megalonaias nervosa. The sequence continues at coordinate 32,635 of JAECUM010021860.1, read as the reverse complement.
GAAATCGTATCTTCATTATTCTTTGTAGTCGTGATCGTTGTGGTAATGGTTGTTCTCGTTGTTGTGGTGATGGTAATTCAAATTGTTGTGGTAGTAGTGGTAGTAATCGTGGTGATCGTTGTGGTGATGGTAACGGTGATAGTAATTGTGGTTGTGGATAATCACGAAGTGATTGTGGGAATTGTTGAACTTGTTCTCCAAGTGTTTTTACTGGTTTCTGTAACTGTTTAGCTCTTTCGCTTTGTATATATTTATTTACAGCATCATCAAATCTATTAAAATTAATAATATCTTCATTAGCTCTAATTTCCGGAATGCCAGTAGCGATGCGATATAAATCCCTGATCCAATCAGCACGTTTTAGAGATTCAACATGTTCTGGTTTTACATATTTTTGTCTTTCATCATATCCAAACGCGGCAATATCAATTAATTTTTTTGGATCCCTGATAGCAGCAATACCTTCAGGCGTAAATTTATCTATTATCTTAGTTCTTGGTTGTGGTTGTGGTTGTGGTGGTGGTTGTGGTTGTGGTTGAGCTGCTTGAATACGGCCAGCAATATCAACAGGTAATGTTTCAAGAGCTTGTTGTGTTGCCTCAGTTGCTATAACGATTTTCTTTGTTTGTTTCTACAATCGGTTTAAATAATTGTTCTGTACCTTCTGCAAATTCCACTTGAGACTCCTGACGAGCTTGTAGTTGTTGTTTGACTAAATCACGGACGGGTAAATATTTTTTGATTGCCTGTAGTCGCTCTCGAGCTAATTTAGCTGAGTGTGGTTCTCCAATCATCATTGATAATAATATCTATAATTGCTGTTTAATTTACAGCAGCAGAGGGGGTGAACGACCAACGTTGAGTGACCAACGCGTAAACGAAACAAATAAAAAGCGCGTCAGAGACAAAGTAACTAGTTAGAGGTTGTGGTTTAACGTCAGTGACCTTATTTTTTCAGCCTTCGTAGGAACCTTATTTTGTCATAAATAATGTCTCAAACAAAATGGTCTGTTCACCCCCTCTGCTGCTACACTTCACCTTTCTGATAAGGGCTTAACCTCTCGGCTTATTTATTTGTTCATCTAAACCAAATTACACAGGTCTATGTTAGCAGTTATAGCAAAATTGTAGTTGGATTATCTCAGTTATATAACTACATAGAGTAGTAAGCTAAGAGGCTGATCCTAAACCAAAAACAGATTCTGGACCAGAACTCCAAGGACCTGCTGGATTAACTTTTTCGGTGATAAAATATTATTTTTTTTCTTCAGTATAGTAACAGGCTGATCCTAAACTAAATGCGGATTCTAGATCAGAGACCCCCACCACCCACCCCTTCCCAAAATTGTAAAGATTCAGGGAATTCCGTTTCAGGACGGCTTTAGAAACAGACAGACAGACAGACTAATACACCTGGAAATCACTTAACAGACAAAACGAACTCACTAATAAACCTGGAAATCACCAGCAGCGCTTTATTACAGACAGTCTGAAAATCAATACAGTGCATTCGTACCAATCTATATTCGACAATCTAGAACAAGCTGGAACGGTATTATCTCCCTTCTATAATGCCCAAGTGTTAAAGTATTAATTCCATTTTTGCAATATCATTTATCATCAAAAGTCCACGTTTAATAATCGTATCAGTTTCAAGCTTATGAAGATTCGTTCTAATGACATTTGTCTTAATAAAATTGACATTATTGTTTAGAGCGGTTTTAAAATCATTACAATTTATCATCTTTTTCACATATCCTCGAGGAATACTTTTTGCTTTTTTTGTAGGTTTATTGTCATCTAATATGACAGCATACATCTTACTCCTTAATCCAACAAACTCTCTCACCGGCACAAACATAAATTCGTCCTTAAATTTACCAATAACTTTTTTATTCGTATTATCATTAAATCCACTACTAGTCGGATAATCAGATAAATCAAATAAGTCACGGTGTTTATAAATATCTTCATAGACATCTTCACATTTTATATTATAAACTAGCGAATCTGTATCAGTAAATAGCAACTCTGAATCTGGCCACTGCTTTTTAGTAAAATTATAGTGAAAGTCGTACATTAGCCACTTTGATATATCAAGTACAGCTGCACCAACATATATTGGTTTATTTAACTTTAAATTTGTCTTTCGTCGTTGTATTGCAACAAGATTTTCATTAAATATTTTCATGCTGACAAAACCATCATCGTTAACTAATTTATTTCTGCGATTTATATCATTTACAATTTCGATAGAAACTCCCTTTCGAATATTTTCCATTGTCTTTCCAAAAACTGAGTTATTCATTAACTAAAAAAGTTTTTCTCAAAGTCGGTCTTAGCCACAGCACGACGTTTGGTATTTAAGTCAATATAATTTGACATCCACCTCGACTGATTAAATTTTAGTACGTGATGGACTTTTCTCAGAATTAATCCAGAATCTACGGCTTGTTTTAAATTTTTGTAATGTATCACGTAATTTTTTTTATTTAGCAAATTTGGAACTAACTTATTAACGATCGAATTTTTTGCTGTTGTCATGGCTCGTTGCTTGGGTGATAGTAAACTGTAATCTATCATCATCGACTCTGCACAAAATGGGTAGTCGTTGTGTAGATCATGCAACGAACTAGGATAATCTAGATCAACTTCAACAAAATAACTGACATCGGAAAACTCTCTTTTTCAGTTTCTTTAAGAAATTGATCTGGGAATATCCAATGAAATCCACCGCACGGCATTGGCTCTGACATTGCATACCCGTACAAATTGACGCAATCTAGATAAATAATGTAACTCGACAGCAGATTTTTATCATAATTTTTTAGATATCTATTATTAGCTACTGCATATTTTTTTGTTAGAGCACTAATTCCGCCTCTGATACCTTTTTCAATAAAATTAAACATATCGACGTCTGTTAAGAGATCTAATTCTATTTTGCTTGTTTTTAGTAGAGCGTTCCACGACAGCCCAGGAGCGGAATAATACCAACAAGGATCTAGTCCATAATTGCAGTAGCTTACTCGACGAAAACTTTCAAAAACATCTGCTAGTAATAAAACATCTGTTTTCAAATATATATCATGATAATCACCAAATGTTTTACAACTAAATTTATTCCAAATATTTTGTGCATATTTGTATTCTTCGTCTGACACATCTTCACCTTTTAGGTGCGAATAAAATTTGTCTTTGTTAGGCAGAGAAGTTTCATCAAATCTGCTCCAGTCGTCGAGATACTCATACGGAAAGATACTTTTTTTGTCAGATCGACGTAGTTTTCACCAAAGCAACTTTGCAAATTATTAAAAGTGCTACAACCTTTTACAAGCTCATCTAATGATGCTGCCATAAATTGCAGACTATCAATGAAACGTAATTTTCCGAGAGTAGCTGACATATACTTTTCAAAATTATTTGGAATACAATTTATCTTATTATTTAGTTTTAGTTAGATTTAATTTCCTCATTGCCAAAAGCTTCTACAATGATATGACTATCATAGCCACGAAAGTTATGTAAAACGACAGGTATAAACTTTGGTGCATGAAATTTTAAATTACAATTATTATGAGCTGCCCCAAGATACTGACCGGTCAGATGACAGTGATCACGAACTTTATCACGGACTCCGTTGGAGTCTACCAATAACTTTTCGCAAATATGACAATTAACCGCTTCGTTAAATTCAAGTTGTTGCTTAGATGTTATTTTCATTGGAGCTGTCTTAAGTAATTTGTTAGAAATTTTATTAACATCATCTATCAGATTTTTTAATAACCATACCGCCGGACTTTCAGATTCACTATTTTTACATCTATTTAACTTTATTGGACATGAAAACTTATCGTCGACGCAACAAACTACTTTATAAGCTACTCCGCAAGGAACATGTTGCTGTATTTTTCTTGTACTTGATTTATTAAGATCATTTTCAGCACCAGCCACTGGAACGAGTAAACACTCGAAATCCTCATAAATAACGAAAGGTATATTTAGCTTATGATCATAATTTTTAAATTTTAAGACTTTTTCTTTTTTCGCCTTGCATAGTTATTCTTTGAACGTTAATACAGTATTTAATATGTTCCTGTAGTTTCTCATTCTTAGAAAAACCCTGCAAACCTAACCTAACCCTAACCCTAAACCCTAACCCTAAACCCTAACCCTAACCCTAACCTAACCTAACCTAACCCTAACCCTAACCCTAACCCTAAACCCTAACCCTACCCCTAACCCTAAACCTAAACCCTAACCCTAACCCTAACCCTAACCTAACAGAAATATTTCTTTTTTTTATTTTTATTATACTGTCCGCCAACTAAACCGTTAAAGTTTTTTTTATCCAAACGTAATGTCCTTTATAAAATAATAAATTTATTGTCTTTTGTGTAGCAGTCTCTGAAATATATCTTGGGTAAACATTTTCTCGCTCATCTAGTCCGAAAACATTAACTGAAATATTGTTTTGTTTTTCAAACTTTTCTGCCACTGGAAAAGTTATTCCGTTAAAATCTAGTTCGTCTTTGTATGGCAAATACTTTTCAATTCGGTCACTGTGGTCACTCTGTGGATGTCTCTCCGACAAAATTGACCAACGAAAACATTGATCGTCGTTGTTTTTGATATTTATACAGCATTTTTTGTTTTTATTTTTTTGGGGGAAGATCAACGTAAGAACTACCTCGAAGTACATTATATTTTGCTGTATGAATTAAAACTTCCTTTATCATTTCAAATTTCCAACCTGACCCAGATGAAGTAAATTCCTCCAATTTTTTATTTATTTCTTGGTGTATTTCATCGGCGACAGAGGAAATATTTGTTCCAGTTAATATTTTTCGTGATTTAGCTGTTAAATATGGTTCGGAAATTTCGTTGTCGAAACTTGTGTTTTCAAAAATTATATCAAATATATCTTTTTCGATTACATGTAACTTTGATAAAATCATGTGATACTGAACTATTAGCTTGATACTTTTGTGAGCTGTAAGTTCCTTAGATGCAACAGGTTGTAAAAGATGATATAAATTTGTAGAGTTAAAATTTGCTAAAACATTTTGGTCATCAAATTTGTAACTGTTGTTATATCCTGAGAATGCTGTAGCAATTTTTTCTGTTTTGATAATGCTCTTTTTAGCAATATCACGCAATTTTAACATTATATATAGTATTTTTATATTTAATTAAACGTTACGTAAAAAATCAATTAGAGATATAAAATCCCTACAGTATAATGACAGAAATTTTGAGATATATCAGAATGACAGCGGAAGAGCAAGAAACTTACCATTTTCATCCAAAGTACAATTTATATGCTGGAAATGCACTTGGTTCAGTTATTTGTATAAAACCTAAAACATCTGTAGGAAAACGAACTACGGCTGGCACGATAATTTTAGTAAAAGGAGATGATACAGATATCACCGAAATATTCAGAAAAGATTTTATTTATAGTCTATTTTGCGAGGACATTCCAGAAGGACAGCGAGTCTATCGAGTAAATGGCTCGATTAGCGATGATAATATTGAAAATTTAGCTTTACAAAATGAGTTTCAACCTCATCCAGTATTTAATTTATATGAAGCTAACGATTGCGGAATTATCCGACATAGAAAAACAAAAAATATTATTGGTTTTATGCAAAACAGAGGCTATTTGAATGTAATGGTACGTAAAACTAAAACTGACCAGGTTCGTTATCTATCGCATAGATTTGTTTATGAAACTTTTAACGGTGTTATTTCAAGTAATTTAGTTATCGATCATATTAATAAAATTAAGACCGATAATCGTTTAGAAAATTTAGATCTGGTAACATCAAAAGAAAATAGTAGAAGAGGAATTGGTGGTGGTAATAATTTTAAAAATCCTAAAAGATCAGTTATTTCAGTAAATCTGGAGACTGAAGAAGAAATGAAATTTAAATCAATTTATTCTGCCGCAAATCATCTTAAAATTAATTCCCGTGCAATAAAATTTGTAGCCGACCGCATAACTAAATCAACAACGTCAACGTTAACCTTCGACAGATTTAGTTCCAAATGTGACGATCAATGATGTTTCTTAGCTCGGTCTTAGTAAGACCGTTACGTGCAAACCTCAGAATATCATCTTTATCAAATTTTAATGTTAAAAATGAACTTTCATTCAATTTGTTTGGTTTTTTCTGCCGTTGTTAGGAGAATTTTATCAGACTCGCCTTGCATTATATTCACATTAACCAAATATGCATTATAACCCGACAAACATTTTCGAACTGCCTCAGCTAATTCTCTGTAATTCAATATATTAACTTTTTGATGATATTTTACTTCTGGAGATTTCGTTTCGCTGGCCATTATTATTTATAATTAGATAAAAAATATATTATAATATGAACTTGATGAAAAGACTTGCTGATATATACGCGGAAGATTATATCGCCACAAAATTACAAGTAACTTTGCCAATCACAGATAAATTTTCTAGCTTATAGCGAAGATGATATTTTGTACAACAACGAGTCCGACGATGAAGTAGTTACTGTCGCTGACAGAAAAAATTACAGCAGTCCGACAACTGGACGTTATAATGTTAAGTATCACATTGCTAAAAAAATAATACAATTTAATTTTGCAGTTACCGAGCAACAAATATTTTGGCAGCTTATCAAACCTTTTTTAAATATAAAAATAACTGGCCATCAAAGAAATATAAAATATGATTTTATTTTTGTTAAAATATTTAATTTAATGACAGTTGATAATACAAGAAAATTACATTTAATTTCGTTATGTAAAACTATCAAATGTAAATCTGTACTTGTAAAGTACGAACAAATTTATAATAACATTATTGTATCGACTTAGTTGGCACCCAGCTATTAAATATATCACTATATCCTCTCCATTTAACTAAACTTTTGTTACCACGTTTTCGGATAACTTTTTCAATAACAAATACGTCTTGGGAAGTTTTCTGAAGTTCCTGTTCATAAAAACTACCAGTTATAGGCTCACCCAATAAATCCTTCAGCGCGTAAGTTACAGGTATTGTTAAAAATACTCTATCAATAACAAATACTTCTTCGCTCCAGTTCGGAGTAAATCCTATTTCAAATGTTTTTTTCGTTAGAGAAATTCTAACTCGATCATCAACTTTAAATTTACGTCTGCGGTACATGTTTTCGTTCGCCAATATTGGATTTTTAATTGCGTCATCTGGCGACATTTTAGTGGTTCGGTGTTTCGTGTTATTGTATTCGTCAACAATGTTTTGTAAATTATCAATATATTTATTTGTATTTTTAGCTGATAGAGTACGATTAAATCGCTCGACGACAACGCTTTTACCTTCGTTTCTTGTAACATATTTTTTGATGTTATTTTGGAGCAAAAACTGCTCGAACTTTTTATTAAAAAATTCTGCTCCGTGATCAGTACAGATTCTATTTGGTTTCTGCAGTTGTTATTATTTGTTTTAGTGCATCAGTTATTGACGTTCCTGTCTTGTCTGAAACTGGCACACTAAAAGCATATTTACTAAAAACATCTATGACATTAAAAAGATATCTTCTGTTATCGTTAAATTCAGCTAGATTTGACACATCTACTAAATCTATCGCCCAAATATCGTCAACGGCATTTGCGACAACTTTACGTCGCGGAAACTTTTTTTTTTTAGGTTTGTGTAATTCAGCTGCTAGATCATCATACGATTCCTTTTCGAGACGAGGTTTTCCAAGCCCGAGTTTATATTTTGCTCCAATAAAACCCTGCACCAACTTTCGGTCAACCCTTTCTCGCATATTTATCGGTTTCATATCAAGAAGTTTGTCCAACATTACCTTATCACAGTCTGATTTTGAGTTTTCTACACGAACGTTATCAGGACGTTCTATATCACGGTAGGAGATATCATGGCGCATTGCTATCTCATCAACTTGATTTTAAGGTTCTTGTCCTGGCAGTGGATTATCATTTTCATCTAGTTGTTTATCAAGCGGATTATAAGGTCCAGTATATTTATGGCCTGGCAATGTCCAACCGCCTTTTGGTTTCGGCAATTTGCCAATTACTTTATGTATGTCTATACCTGTTCCAATTATTTCTCTGTTGTTACATTGTTGACAGTATGTGACAATTTTATTTTGCTCGAGACATAAATCTCTGTCAGAATTGCACTTGCATATCATTATATATTTTCAGATTTATAATAATATTTGTTTTCAGATTTATAACAATAATTTTTTTCAGATTTATAATAATATTTGTTTTCAATCGTCTACTAAAATGACATCCCTGACAACGTCAGTACATCCAGCTCCAGACAATTTCCTCAAAAACATACTTTTTCTTTTTCCACAAATTGCGCAAAGACTTTTCAGCATCATCCTGTTGTTCTTTGATTTTTCTGTTGTTTCATTGATATTTTCTGTTTTAGTTTTACATTTGAGACAATATGTTAACATTATATATTTGCAATTCAGATAAAATTGGCAAAAGTATTTATAATTTTGTGCAATCTCATCATTAGCGTGAGAAGGATGCTTGTCAAACTGTAAAAAAAATTTTAAAAAATTGGAATCCGATCTCCTGTCGTTGTCGGGGGATTTAGACATCTGTTTTATAAACATCACGCAATAATATCCACAACCTGATGTTCCAATCGGTTGAAGTTGATTGGACGAGTAATTAATTATTTTATATCTGGACATATATTTTTTTATTGCGTCACTTGGAGGAAGTCCAAACGAGTCAAAATAATTGTTATTATAAACTGCTGTCCAATGTGTACCAGATCCGTCGTTGAAATCTTGTAATATTTATCACACAGGAACCACCCAGAAAATCACAAGTGATTTTCCCAGCAAGTTCATCTTTGGAATAAACTTTTTACTTGTTTTAGCTTATCAAGTATATCAAAGTTACTTAGCGGGGCCGTGTTTCCGGTAATGTTAGTCCTCGTCCTATTCCCAGTAGATTTGGCAGTAGACTTCCCGCTAGTCCCGCTAAAAGTGGAGCTATTGGAATAAATCCTCCTTTGGTTGTTTTTCGACGTCGCGGTGTCTTTTTTTTTTCGTTGTTGTTTTTCTTCGTCGTGGCATTATATTTATCAGTCACATAAAATTAAACTGAAAGTTTCTTTATACCACTGCCCTCAACTGCTTTTTTCGTTGCGCCAGATATTGCTCCAGACGCTGCTGCTAGTCCTAATGTACCTAACACCGGCAAAATTTTAGGTAATAACGTTCTGGCTATTACTGATAATGCCGGACTAAAGAAACCACCTTGTTTTGACATTGATGTTATTTGTGTGGCACTTAAATTTAAAACAAAAGGTTTGCCGCGGTTATACTTATTTATTTGTTTTTTGGTTAACATTAATTTTGCTAAAGTACCCTTGGAAATGTCAGGGTTGATTTTTAATGATACCTGCCTCTGCTTTGCAACAGCAGCTGCTAATTTTTTAACTTGGCCATCAGTCAAAGATATTTCTTTTACAATATATTTTGTCATTATATACAGATTACAGATTAAACTTGCATTATTACTAGTAATTTTCAAACTTGTACTGTCATTTTACCTCCATCAGAATCAATCGTAATAAATCTGCCGCTGATAACTAACGTGTACACGTACAACTGCGCTACTGGAACTGTTCCTAATGTCCAAGTAATTTCAATATCAGCTGTGCTGTCGACAGCTCGCTCGCTATGTTACTAACATCCAAATAAAATATCGGATAAAGTGTACGAAATTCCTCTACTGATATCTGAGATCCGTCTCCAACATCCTGATATTTTTGCACTGCGTCGAGCAGGTACATGTAAGGTCTAATAATATTTTATTAGCGTCATCTGCAAAGTTACATTCTATTGCCCGTTCTGGATATTGCTTTGAATTTAGTCTAGCGTGTATTCGTCTAACATCGGCATTATCAAATATTGCGTTATTTTTTTGTTGGTTACCACGTCGCGCTTGACGTTGAAATACAAAAGATAATTACCTCGGCAGTTGTTCACTTGATGTTGTTGTAATTCGCCATGTGTAGTCGGTGGTATTTGGAACAGCTGTTTGATATATTTTATGTTGCTGAAAATTAATTCTGCTTGAGAGTTTATCAAGAGTATTATTTAATTCTGTCATTTTAATGATTGATGGTGTTATTCGTGGCATCCACAGCGCAAGTTTATTTATGATAAACTGTACATCAGCTCCGCCAGTCCGAAATAAACAGTCGTTCTGTTCTGATCGATCTAAAATAAGTGTATGTTTAACTCCACGAATTACTGTATTGTAGTCGCGACAAAAGCCAAATACTGTACTTAACGGTAACTTCATTGTAATTTGACGTGATGCTGCTGCAAGTGCCTTTCTTCTGGTATAACCTTCATTGTAACGTATATTTTTTCTGACGGTAGGAAATGAGTTATTAATCAAATTCAACATTTCAGTGCCGGTTGCAGCCGCACCTGGTGGTGTTATACTAAGATTATTGCAAGCTGCAGTAAGTCAAACTCTTGTAGCTGCATCACCAGCGTCTGCACCTGGTTCGACTATACCTAGCGCAGCAGCATTAGCAATAAGAAAATTTCTTACAGTTGCAGCATCTGCATTGGCATTAGCTCCAGCCACTAAAAGAGGTGGACCTCCGGTTGAAAATTCAGACGATGCCATAAAACCAGACCCACCACTTCCGGTATCTTTAAACCACATCATATTAGTTGCAGTCAATCTGGAGTAATCATCGGAAAACGAAATAATATTTAAGATTATACTTGCAACTTGTAGGTGACTTGAAATATTCTCAACAGTTTGATTGGCCAGCTGATATCTGGCACTTTTAAATAAACACCAGCCATCATTTATAAGAGCTACTTCTGTGTTAGCTGCAATTGCAACAGGTACATTAACTATTGTCATAATCTGGCCGCGAACTTCCAATATTGCCTTGTGAGGTAATAAAAATACATCTTAGTCTCGGGTATTAAATGTTCTAACACCAGCTTTATTTGGCTCATTAGAATTTTCGTCGAGATACTCAGTATATTCAAATTCTGTTATGGTGTTATCGTTGTCATAAGTTTCAAGAGCATGTTTTTCATTTTCTTGTATTATTTCTGTTCGTTTTCTAATATTTTCATCAGCGTCGAAATCATCTTTACGAATATTAGGTAATCTAACATTTTTAAAACCATATTTTTCATTAAAAGATTTATATTCTTAATCTTTTATTTTATCATTCATATCTTTTCGATCATCATTGAATCTTTCTCTTTCTGTGATTTTTTGCTCTTTTCTAAGAGATTCTCTTCTAGCTTCTTCTTCCTCATACCAACTCTTTTCTTTTGGTTCTTCAATTTTTTTTTCTATATCTTCTAACTTTCTCCTAATCGGCCCAACTGTTAAACTTGTTAATTTTCGTTCAAGTCGATTATTGATCAGACGATCTATTTCAACTTGTCTAGCAACAGGATTAAGAATATGTGCTGAAAGTTCTTCAGCTAATCTTTTTTTCCTCGTCAGATCTGCCAACAATTTTTGCGGCAGTTGCTTCTTGTTGTTCTTTAAAAATACCACCTAAACCTTTTTCCTGTAGTCGCATAAGTTCTTCTTCTGACAGCGGCTTAGTTTCAGGTTGTTTTCCAAGTAATGCCTCAGTAACTGGTTTGAGAACTGTCACTGCTGCTTCTGCGGCAACTATCTGTCCACGTCGTGCTTGTTGTACTCGCTGCTTAAATGCTGCTTGAGATTGAGCAAGTTTTTTTTTAGATCTTCTATATGTTTTCTATATTTTGCTCGTTTGTCCATAATTATTATATAAACTTACTGCAGATAATTTTCAATACAACAACGAAACATTTTAGTTGGATTATGTGTTAGTTTATCAAATAAGAAAAAGTTACATTTATCCGCTGTCGCTTTATGATATAATTCAATAAATTTATCTTTGGATACGTCACCACATTGCTCGTTTGCAATATTTCTAACGTCAACATTGTCCAGTCCCGGAAATAATATAGAACAACCAGTATTTCGCCGAATAAATCTGTCAACATTATAAAAACCTCGGGCTAAATAAATAGAATTACATTCCTTATTACGTGATAGTGAAAAATATGATCTTATTTTATTCATCTCTATATTATTTAGCGGAATATCGTCAAAAACTACTATCTTATGTTCGGACGAATCAAGTTGATTAACTGAAACAAGTTCTTCTGGTTGTTTGATAATAAACAAATCTTCACCAGCATCAAGATCATCACGGAGTTTGTTATTATATTCGTTATGTAGCTCGTACTTATCTTGCTGTGGATTAATTGTATAAATATAAACTCGATCGTAGTTAAAATTATCTCCGAGAAGTAAATTCATAAGTAAATTTGTTTCTCCCGACCCAGTTCGCCCAACAATAAGATAATTGCAATCTGGAAGTTCACTGTTATGTTTATGTTTCACCAACCGATCTGTATCAAATTTTAATATCGGTGACGACGTTGTCGTTAACTTTGCCATTGTTTGTTATATATTTTATGTTATATTAAACTAACTAATGTTAACAAACAATTTTATGTTATATTAAATAAATAATGAGCTATTATACAAAATTTGGAACAACATTAGGAGATTCATCAGCTGTAAGTACAATAACAAACGGCAATATTGATTTATCGGGCTATCTAAAAAAATCTGGTGATACAATGACAGGAAACCTGTCTATGTCAAATCAACGAGTACTAGGTTTAGAAACAGATTATCCGCCAATACATGTTGTTAATACACAAGCTGTTAGTTATGCACAACTAAAATCCGTCGACGGTAATAAACTAGATAAATCTGGCGGAACTTTAAGCGGCAACTTAGATATGTCAGGGAAAAAAATTATAAATTTAGAGACTGGATATCCACCAGCAAACTTAAATCAAACTCAAGCGGTGAGTTATACACAACTAAAATCCGTCGAGGATAATAAGTTGTCACTGACAGGCGGAACTTTAAGCGGTAACTTAGATATGTCAGAAAAAAAAAATAATAAATTTGGAGACCAGGTATCCGCCAGCAAACTTAAATTATACACAAGCGGTAAGTTCTTCACAGTTGAGGTATGTGGATGATAACAAACTTGATAAAATCGGCGGAACGGTTATAGGTAATATTAACATGTCGAGTAAAAAAATTATAAATTTAGAGACTGCATATCGGCCATAAAACTTAAATCAAACACAAGCTGTAAGTTGTGCACAACTAAAATCTGTTGACGATAATAAACTTAACAAAACCGGTGACACAATGACAGGTAACCTTGCAATGAGTCATAACTCAAAAATAACTGGACTACCAACAACCTCACCACAAGCCGATGCTGATGCTATTAGTTATGCTCAGTTAAAGGAAGAGCTTACCCCATATTTCAAGAAATCTGGTGGACCAGTGACAGGCAACATAAACATGAGAGACAAAAAAATAACTACGACATATGTTCCAGTTAACAATAATGATCTGACAAATAAAGCTTATGTTGATAGTCTGTCTAGTGGTATAAAATGAACTAAAAATAATGTTGGCTATATTCCAACACTTTACAGGGAAAGTGATAACCGAGCCGGGTTTGAGGTAAGTGCATCAGCATATTATCCTGAAAATTATCCTTATTACGCTTTCTCTGATAGACATGAGTGGAAGACCAACGGAGAAGTTGAAAATTTTTTTGGATCAAAATTAAATGTCCTACTGCAGTTGCTGTTTGGCAATTTCATTTGCGAGGCCGATTAAACTATAGTGTTGGTCGAATTTATAATTGGCAATTGGAAGGATCAAACAATGATATCGACTGGACAACATTATATAGTGCAGTAAATACGTATATTACAACAACACAATATTTTATAATCCCGACAGAAAATATTGCCAACAAGTACTTATATTTTCGAGTTAATGTTTTTGCTGCTGAACATCCATTCCCAGGACTAACAGCATTTCAAATATACACACTTGATGATCAGATGTGATCATTGTGAACAAATTTAATCTAATGCTATAAAATAATGACAACACAATGGTTTACAGACCTTGCGACATAATTTTATGATAATATTTTTAACCCCGCCAAAAATGTTGGAGATGATTCACTAGCGGCACGTGCAATAAATACCAGAAAAAATTATTAAATTCCAATGATAAATTCTCCATTGTCAGAGGAAGAAAAAAAAATTTTTTCGTGTTATGTATATGCGGGGACCACAACTAAAAGAAGCAATAGAAAAGTTTGAAGTGATAAGTAGATACTGTTATCCTGATGATTGTCTAGAGGAACTTAATCAAGTTGAAATTATATTTTAAAAAAATATTGCTCCAGCTTGATCCTGGAAATTTGGATTTGATAATAAAATCGAACTTAATAAAACAACGAGCTTACGGTGAAAGAGAAGATATAAAAAAATTTGTAGAAGATAGTCATGATGGTCTCAAGAGATTTATGGAATCTAAAATAATAAGAATAAAAAGAAACAAAAAGTTATACAATAGTTTCTTGAAACGAGAAATTTTTAAGTATCTCGGTATTTACTACCACGACAAAGAAACCCTAATTAAAATCGTTACTATGACACCAGACACTGAGTTAATTATTAAAGCATACTCAAATGCAATTTTGCCAATGATACGTAAAAGACCAGAATTTGATCCGATTATTATTGACAGATCTATAAAGATAATTAAAAATTTTGACGATGAAATTAGTGATCTTAATGATATTGAGCGAGAAAAGTTTTTTGATAAAGTCAGCCAAACAGATTTAGTAGCAAAGCCTGATTCTTATTTTGATATAGGTGAAGAAGATGTTATTTCATTTCCATCAATCCAGCGCTCTAAACAATTGTTATTACGAAATTATTACAATGAAGTCGAGAAAATACTTACAAAACCTTATGTAAAATTAATGTTAAAAGTAGCTTCTGCTATTGGTCTGCTAACAATCGAACTAAAATCACTCAAAAATTAATGCTAGCAAATTTTGTGGCCTCATATGTAACTATCAGACAACATCTTGTTTTAAAAAATTACACGTTAGATCAAGTAAGCTTGGTATTAGGGTATATTGATCAAACAGAAAGCGATTACAGTAATTTAGTGAATGAAACAGATTTGTATGAACGTAAAGTAGGAACTACTTTTGACTCATACGCTTGGTTAAAGAAAAATGAGGTACTAACAGATGAACGATATAAGGATACTTAGTCAGATGTTTATGACAAATGCAGAATTTTTATAGCTGATCCTAAAAATGATATTTTCCGTGAGTTTCTTGATTCGGTTGCTGGTTCCAGAACTTTTGTCTTTGTATAAAATATTGTATAATGAAAAAACATATAATCGATTTCAATCATATTTCAGAAGAAATTCCAAAACAAGATGTTGACTCACTAGTACAATATTACAAATTTTATCACAAAAACCTCTGGTGTGTAAAAGAATGTTATATATACTACCATAGAATACTTCGAGTAATATCATATTTGCCATTGTTAATGACTAGCTCTGGTATAATCTCAAGTGGAACATTATTAAATCCGTTTTTGTTAATAATATCTGGTGTCGGTGTCTCTCTTTCAACACTTGTAAAAAAAATTGAACCTAAACTTGAAACAAAAAAAATTCTTGTAAAATAGCAAGTATCACTTACAAAAAATTACTTGATCAAATACGATCTTATTTGCGAGGTGTAAAATATGATATGGACGATTTAATACGTGAGTTTCGTATTATTGACAGTATGTTAACGGATATCCTACCAATGAGAGTCAGCAGGTATGAAAAAGATTATCATAAAATATGGTTACAACAGTAGTAAATCATCTTTCCAATTTTGGGAAGGGGTGGGGGGTGGGGGTCTCTGATCTAGAATCCGCATTTAGTTTAGGATCAGCCTAATACTATACTGAGAAAAAAAAATTTTATCACTGAAAAAGTTAATCCAGCAGGTCCTTGGAGTTCTGGTCCAGAATCTGTTTTTGGTTTAGGATCAGCCTCTTAGCTTACTACTCATATATACGTACATAGAAACATAATGTGTATCATTTCATTTTATTTTACTGTATTTAATACCGTAATTGGCCTTGATGATGGAAAATAGTTTTGCTTTCATTCTGTGAAATGAATATGACTTTGTGAATTTTGAAGGTGTGGAAGCGTTAGTACTGTTCTACCAATGAGTAAGATGAACGTCTTATTTACGTCTTTAGAAAGATCTAATAATTTCTACATAAATTATTAAATTGCTTACATTCTTTTACATTCAACAGAACAATATTCTCAGCTGAATACTCACATCTTTCTACAACTTGTATTTATATGCAATATGCTTCTTTATTTGTTAGGTCAGAAAGTTAGAAGACTTGCTAGGAAAATTAAAAACATGCGTAATTGGAATTTTTGCTTCTTATTTCCTTGAAGGATATCGGGAAAAAGTCCCGTCTTCCTATCTGTCCAGCATAAACTAGTCGTCATTTTTGTTCACCTGTTTTGCAGACAGATTACTTATGGAGCAGACATGTATGTTTTAATAAATAGCCACTGATGAATAAAGCAGTAAAATAGTGCTCGCTCTGTCTAAATATACCTCTTGAGTTTTGCTCACGACATATAGCCAGTATTTTAATTATTGTTATAATGCTGATTTCTGAATTGTCCTTACCACACTGATGACGTTAATAAGATGGTCATTCGATGGATTATTTATGATACAGAAAGCTATATAAACTTCTTATGGAAAATATTCTTTATTTAATTTTACCTTGATTTCAGTGAATTTTGTCTTGCACTAAACTGAGAAAAACCTCACGTACAAGGATATATTGGATTTATTAGAAAAATGCACAATATATTTTGTAATGTAGTTATTTCTTGTTTTAAATACAATCAGATCTGTGTGTAATGCTTGTCGTATTTCAATCATAAATACAAGTTAGGCTTTTGCATTTCATGGATATTTCAAGTCACCATGAGATGTACATGTATTTATATGATACATATCATAGATACAAATATGCTAATTATTTGAAAAACCATGGGTAGAGCAAGTCATACCCTTTACCGTTGTTTGGTTTTATTGCATGCGCTGTATCAGGTATTGCTTTATGCCAATTTTGCAACAAGAACTGGATTGTTTGCTGGAAAGATGGAACAACCACTATATTTCACGCAGTAGACAAGCAGTCTGTCCAACGGCAGACCTACAGTTCTACTCATGTTTCCCGAAGAACGGGTATTTGTTTTCAGTCACACAATGATTAACAGTGTTTTGCAGTAATATATGCATGTTGTGTACAGTAAAATCCCGAATTACCTGTATATTGTATTCCTGAGAACCTCGTGTATGGGGAATTCGCACAACTCGATGTGAATGTTCCCATAGGAAATAATAGAAAAGTGATAGGTTGCGTTATTTAGACTTACATATATGACACTAAAGGTACCAAAATAAAACCTTTTCAACCAATACTTTATTTAAGATGTTACAAAAACATATGTACCTCCGTTTGTCTCAGTCTGATCATCTCATAAGGCATTCGCATATATACGCCAATGACGCTGGTCTCGAGCTGTTCTTTCTGCTTTGGTGTTCATATTAATTTGCGTCAACGCGAAACATGGTTAAATCAAATACGCGTAAGTTGGGAGTTAACTGTATTACAGGTATTTTGGCTATTGTTTATAGGTTTTGGCTAACCGTTGTTAGTGAAATGTGTCAAAGCTATTTCAATTGTCACCTTGTGTGTGGTTTATCCTGAGGGTTATATTTTAAAGTGTCTCTAGAACTAATACACGCAAGTCATGTCAGTTAATACCAAGTGGATTAATAGCTTGCAAGTGCCTTCGAAAAAGAAAATTATCTTCACTTTTCCTGTTAGACTAAAGGCATTAATCATATTTCCCACAGAGACTTCATTAACGCCTTTGAGTGTTTCTGATGGGGATGTAGATATACATGTATTACGTGAGAAATATAACATTATGTTATTCTTTCCCTTCGGTTTACAACATGGTCTTTTAGTATTTTTAGTCCTTATGTAATTCCAGATATTAATGAATGTTGTGCTATAATAGAATCCATGTAACATGATACTTGATAACATGTATCAATATAAAGTAGTTACGTCTTGCTCTAGAAATTTGTTTAGTATCCAAGTTAAACTGACTGAGGAAGTTAAAGGCATTAACAGTGACAAGTGACTTGCAAGAAGTTCCAATAGGTTCCACTGCAAAACACCTGTATACTATTATTAGGTTTCAGTTGCTTGCCATGTTAATTCATCGTCTTATGTTGAATGTTATTTTGGGTTTTTTTCAGACGTTGGTGATTATGTGAATCGAATGTGGTGTATTTGTATTGGTCCCGGAAAAATGTAAGCGTTTCTTGGATTCAGTAACAGTATTCAGCTCCAACCCTTAAACCGAAATATACATTGGTTTGTAGGAAATAATAGATCATACTGAAAAAGAGTAAGGTATTACTATCACGTTGTTAATCCTTTATTCAACACATTGAATGAAGTTCTCTGAAGATGAAAAATCGGTGAAAGATACCAATTTCTTGTTTGCTTGATGAGCCAATAAAATGAAAGCACGCATTTTTGTATAACCCAATATGTATTGACAAAATCATTTTTAATTTATGCAGGTTTCACAGGCTGTCTACACCATGTAATTCAAGACATCAACTTCTCATTTTTTTCGATGTCGAGAACCAAGCAGAAGTGGGTCACAAGAACTTCGTGCTCGTAGTGTATTTCACAGAATGGGCTGGAGTGATGCACAGAATTGGTAAGAGGCACTACAACAGTACTTGAATATTCTGGAAGTGAATCTTTAGCAATATTTCAATGTGTACTTTGTTAAGATGAAAACTACTTTCCATCCCTCAGTCCATATTTTAGAGTATTCTGCAGATCGACTGCCTTATGATATACAATAATTTGATTTAATATTCTTGAAATACAAACAGTCTTTATTATTAAGACTTACAGCCGCTGCTTTCTTCCTCAGAGATCAGAAATGCACAGCATGTTCAGTTTGCTGGAATGCGCATTTAAACTTGCAATGCTTGAATTTATTGTCGCAAATAAAGGAGCATGATAAAGATTGTTTTGTATATGTTCTTTCTCTTAACAACCAAAGGTAACGTGCAAATCTTCCTGCTACAGTTGCGTGTGTGGTTAATGACTTTAACTGTCTAGTCAAGAACTTTGACGCTTTGGTCACATGTTTTCTTCATTACATATTCTAAAAACTCTTGACTCAGTTCACCTCTTGTTTGGAATATAACATCTCGGGTCATGTCCCTAGAACGGGGTCATACTGTCAAGAGGTATTCTTTACACTTTTTAACTAAAATTCTTGACACCTTTCAACTAATATAATATTTCACCAGTTGCATGTTTGATAATGTTTAACAAATGTATTTCATTATTGGAATATCACATGATAATATAATTACTCCCAGTATCGTTTTGTCACTTCGGTTATTCCCATACGTAAGGCAAATGTGCCATGAATTAACCGTAACTACAAGGTTCATTAAAGGTGCATTTGTCAGCACTAATAATGTGGTGCTGAAGTAACTATGACTGTATGATGTATTCCATTTGGATTCAGTCTCTACACTCAGATTAAGTTCATATGTGTCAATGAAAGAAAGATTCGAATTTGCAAATAAGGGCCTGAGTGGGTCTGATATCGCTAGCATGGCTTATGTTGGTCTGTAATATTATATACACAATGGAGGCAAAACTGTATTCAATGAGTACCAGGTTAGTGGGTATATTATAAACTATTGATGTTGCTGGCAATCCATAAAACAGGAAGTAAGAATGCATACAGTTCTGCAGGAATAAATGGAGGATAGATTTTATTGCAAATTAAAATAAGGCATTCCAGATCTTATCATACGCAAACGAAAAATACAAAACGCAAACTGAACTGGGTACGACTAACCCATAACGAATGAGCACAAGGTTCATCAGGTCTTTCCTAGGGAAGTCACATAGTTCTTAAGGATGTCAGAACACTTTACCGGCTGATGATAACATCATGCAAAAGTCAAATATTTAAACTAATATAAATCTAATCGTATAAACCGGTCACATTACACGCACAAATTGTTATTACTGACTACTGAAGAATCAGACGTGTTGTTACGGAGGCCAAAGATATCAAAACAGTTAACGCATTGCTTTATATAATACCCTAATATTAGAGTATTAACTAAAAGTCAGATGGTTGCTCGGGTGACCATTAAATCGGTATCAGTGCCAGAAACACACACACACACACACACACACACACACACACACACATATATATATATATATATATATATATATATATATATATATATATATATATATATATATATATATATATACACACATACATATATACATGTTCAACAAAGATCTTGTACAAAACGTTTGCCAATTCTATGCTTCTAATGCTTTTATGGAGTGGACACGCTAGCTATGGTGGCAGGCAAATGGTTGTTACTAGCCAAGTCAAAATTTAAATATGAATCAAATCAGGTTAAGATTTTACTGAGTTCTCATGCAGGCAAGATTTTACCAAACATAAGGCTAATCGCCATGTAAATTTATCATAGTGCAGTCGTATGCGTATGCACATATCGTATACTTTTAACTATCCGTATAAAAATAAAATCCTTAAATATTGAATCATTTGCATCACACACGTACTTAATGAAAATAACAATGACACAATACTTATATTTCAATGATTTTAATAAATGATAGCATGCTCAGGCTGTAAGCTCAAAAAAAGGGGTATTTCAACAGCAACGTGAAAAGGACAATAAATGTTGACATTTATTGCTATAAGGCGGTCTTGAAAGTATGAATTATTATTATGGGTGATACTGGCCGACAGATTACAACAACAAAGTAACAAATTTGTACATGTACAAATTTTGCTAAACCGTATTAAATGCCAATGTACATCTCAAAGTTGAAAAAAGGTTTGCACACATTTTGCTAAAATGTGTACATGACGGGTCTACACGTTAAAGTAAATAAAATGTGTACATGATCGGTTTACATTATAAAGAACAGATTCTGATAGAATGTAGAACATTTTGCAGGAATATATATTGAATTAGTCAAGTGTTCGAACATTTTGCTAAATGTGTAAATGTATAATCTGATTTACTTGAACTAAAAACAATAAACGGCTTTACTTTTGTAATAATAAATTACAAAATAATACCGTTTTGTGATAATTATTTAACCTCTCGTGTTATTTATTTATTAGTTGATTAATTATAACTCAAAGTAATAAAAATTATTCCGTGGACATATTTTAGGAACATGCGTGCATTCAACTAGTTCTGGTTACTTTGAGTTGAAAACCGTCACGAGCATATTCTAGAAAAATATATATTTTAACAACATTTATTTGAGCTAGTCTCCTTTCAGCTCTTAATCACATACTGACTCATAGTCATGACTAGAAAGTTGCAGGTAGATCAAAGAAAAAAACACTTTTTGACACATTTATAATGCTAATAATTGTCTTAAATTGTATAGCCTTTTCAATGACCGTACAAAGTCTATCAACTGCAAACAACAACTATAAATGGCTATGCAAATGCGTGCATCTGAATAGTGAATACAGGTCGGAGATTTCTGAAATTACCTTCGTACATCAGCTAGTAATGTGATATATTTTTGTGAATCAAACGATTGAAATTTAAAACTATTGAATCTTCTAACAATTCAAATTCTAAACTCAAGGAGAAACTTGATTAGTCTGCCATTTTAAGTATCATTCTGCAACGAGCTCTTTAATCACCATTCCATGCAATACAAGTTGCCCTTTTCATGGAACATAAAAGGAATATATATACATACAGAGAGAGACAGAGACAGTAAAATATCGATTATAAGGATTCGGATTATTTGCACGTGCGGACCACTATCGTCAACATATATGTCAATCAACATCTATAAAATATATAGAATCCTTGCAGATACACTTTGTTATGAATATAATTTATTATTTCTAAGTGATATAGACAATAGCAGCTGTGAAAATTTCTGAGTTCTTGTTTTCATATTTGCTAATTATAGGCAAGTTTGTGACAAGGGAGTTTGATGGACAAAGGATCCAGCAAGTTCCTAAGTCGAGCAATGTCTACATGTCTTAAATTGTAAGAAACTGTGTCATAAACAAATTCGAAAATGGTGCCATGACTAAGCAAATTAGTGTATTGACCTTGTGACCCACTTCAGTGAGCGCCTCAGCTTACGGAGCATCAATGTGCAAAATAATAACAGCGACACTCTACTTTTGTTCCGGTAAATACAACTTTGCAATAACTCATTGGTCAGCTTCAGGATTAAAACTATAGTGTATCGCATGAGAATATTTCTGACTTCCTGTTTAATTAACACATTTTTCTATTAACACATTCTTCTATATATGTACCGGCACATGGACCTATGCACTTTCGGTGTTGTGCTGAACCTGAAAAAAGAAAATTGAGCTGGTGCAATACATAGTTTGCTATGTTTTAAACTTTTTATGACAATTGCACAGGACTTTTTATGGCTGAACAGTTTCATGTAACATAAGGTATCGTAAAAATTGCATCTTTTTTCTGATAAATGTGTACTAGTTTTGCGGTTATAACATCTTCGATTTTGATCAACAAATTTTATAGTTATATTCAATCTTGTAAAAAATTTATATAAAATAGAATCAATCCCATTCAGTATCACGTTAACTTCATGACATTCAGTGCGACTTCCTTGACGTATTTCTTAAAAAAAAACTTGATCAGTTTCAAAAAGATCAATTAAGGTACGGTTTTTTTTTTATCGCGAATTGACTAAATAAGAAATTAGTCGTAGCAACGTAAGATCCGTTTTAGGTAGCATTTGATTTAGGGTATTTAATGTACTTGAAGATGAGTTTGGAATATGTGAAATACTTTGTATTATCAAAAACGTTTCAGCGATTGAATAAATAAATACAAATACACAAATTATGCAATTACTTTGATCCACTGTATACCTGTCTTCACTGACTAAAGCTCGTGAACTTGCTATCGCTGTTTACGTTACGTAGAACTGTGTTGTATCATAAAATTGTTGTATACCAAACCGGACACAGAACTGGGACAAACCGGACATAAACAACAACTCTGAGCTAACCAATCCGTACAACTACGTCTCAAATAAGGTATTTAAAAATGAATGAAACGAGAAAATAAGTCGCAATAAACCAGTCCCGGCCCTAGGATGTGCGGGGCCCAAGGCAGCAAGCGATGAGCTCGGGGCCCCAAGCAAAAAAAAAATGCATTGCGGAGAAGCGTGGGGCCCAAGGCGGTTGCCTCGTTCTCCTTGCCCTAGAGCCGGGCCTGCAATAAACGTTACGAAAATAAACTACGTTATATACATTTATTACAAGCACATGTAAGACTGAATACATAAAACCAGTACCCATTTCTCTGAAAAAGATGCATTTTTTTGTACATCTTATGTTACATGAAATTGTCCAGCCTTTGATATTCTTGTGCAGTTGTCAACAATGCACAGATTGCGTTAAAAGATCGCCAAATATATTGCAGGAATTACCCGCCCCCCCTCCCCCCAAGTCTCCCCGTATCTCACAGGACCGGAAGCGATACCATAGATTCTGAGCTGGGATAGATACGATAAACATTTCCATTTTCGAGGTCAGTCGTACGGATCATACTTTGAATGTATGCCGCCATTTCCATTCTGACCACTCTTTTATTTAGGCAACAATGATTGACCGAGAAGTTCCGACTGCAAGGAACTACTTTTATTATTCTACAGAAAATAGAGTCGTAGAAATAGTTGAAGTGGTCTGAATCGATTGTTGTTTATTTGTCCTTTTTGTTGTTGTTCTTTTGCCGAGAACTTTCCGACGATTAAATGTACAATTTTGCTCTGTAAATTATTGTGCCGCCATACATTCAAGGCATATTCTTGTATCACAGAAACAGCCGAAGACTTTCCGATTGATAAAATAAAATGAATGAAGTATAATAAATATATCATCCTACTCTCCTAGACAAGCCCAAAGAAGTCATTCAGAAATGCCAACAATTTCAACAGGCAGTATTAGTTGATTAATACATGTGCTCGTGGATGGAAACATCACTTCGGCAAATTGGATGGTTGGGTTCATGCTGAATCCAAGAAGTGGTTCTCTGGATGCCCTTGTTGCGAATTTGAGAATTCTCTCTATCTTGACCTGTCCCCGTCTTCCAGCTGAATAAAAGTAACACGAACATAAGTAATGATGTTCGCGCATGACGTAATATTTGCATGTTATTACTACAACGCAATATTAATGAAAAGACATATTTACTAATACGCCTATTTTTCGTCGTAAAGGTAAAATGAGCATAAAATGTTTAAAGTATTGGCATAAACGTGTTGGGCATTTGTAGTCTCAACGTTCTTAACAGATTTATTCATTGTGTGTTGCTATTATCAGAGTCATATGCTTTTTCTAATACATACAGTGGTCTTGTTTTGACTTTAAATATTTGACACCATCGAGATGCTCTTAAAGTTATAAACAATACATATTCAAATCAGCTTGTGAGACTTATTATATACATCTCATTCATGTCATCTATACTGCAATTAGTTTTTGTTCAGGATTGGTCTTTCAAATGAAGGAAATTATAAACATATAAAGAATAAAGAAGGAATGTTTAATTTATAGCAAAGTAGATTTATAATTAATAGTGTATATTATTAGATGTTGAAGTTCAAGTGAGACACTGGGATAGTCTCCTTCGTGAATTGGGTTGCATGCTAGGTTCTGTAATTGGTAGTCTGAGATTTACGCTGCTCGCGCTTCTGCACTGCCTCTGAAATTCCCGTCTATTCAAAGTCTGTAGCTCGAGTACGAGACTCCGCCCGGTGGGGCGATCCTGTGTGAGATCTTCCCAAGACTCAGGGTCAATGTTGAAACGTTTCAAAGGTGACTTTGTGGGATCTCAGACGTTTCTTCTTACCATCCTGAGCTTGATTTCCCTCCTTCAGTTCGCAGTATAACAACGTTTAAGAGAAACAGATTTCCACGGGTAACAACGTATTTTGAATTCTATGAGTGTGATCTGAAGACCTATAAATTGAACTTCAGTCTCTTCTCTATGTTTGTGGTTTACCCCACTTGATTTTCATCCTCTGCACACAAGCAAGGAGAGTTGATGTCAACTCCATCAGTATATCGTCTGCATTAATGGTGATATCTTTTTCTCTAACTTCTAGACCAAGAGACGATCCTGACATATCCATATGTCTTTCAAAATGAACTATCAGCGCCTTCAACCCAACCCCCCAAAGCAGAACTTTTCCTCGTCGAGCAAGATGGAAATTCACTTACTCTGTATGAAATGATCTAACTCATCATTTTCATTAGTTTTAATTCATATTAAACACCAAACCAGTAAACAATATTTCATTACGTCGTATCAAAGAGGTAAAATGTATACATGATATGAAAGTATCGTAGGATCTCATATGGTTCATTGTGTCATGAGATCGGTTTGTGTTCATAGAAGTGTTACACTATAGCTAATTATGTTGGTTGTATAAAATATATTGATACTATAATAATGAAACTACGCTTAACCTTGTCTTGTGTTTGGTTTTTATTCAGCTGTGTTTTTTATTTCCGAAAAATATAGATCTGTGCTAGCGTAAAACTGCATTTTACTCTCCAGTGTTGTTGTCGATTCAACATCTTTATCTTCTCCGGTGCTTTTCACAACAACGTACTATGAGATGAAAGCGACTGCCGTTGTGGTCTTGTACTGATTTGTCTTCTATAGGACTAAAACATTCCAATTCTGGAATTCCCAAGTGCTAAAATCGGAATGTCTTGCATTAAAGGCTATGCCATAAAATTTTCGAGTTTTGTGTGTGTGTGTGTGTGTGTGTGTGTGTGTGTGTGTGAGAGAGAGAGAGAGAGAGAGAGAGAGAGAGAGAGAGAGAGAGAGAGAGAGAGTTAATTATGAAACCTCGTAAATGTTAACTAAACACACTTAAATTCAGTTTCGAAAATAGACGTCAACACAAGATAAGCGTGCAGTATTTATTTTACAATGTGATAATTCAGGTTGACCTTCCAATTTTCTACCACGTTTCAAGGAACGAGTAACACTATTATGCATTATAAGCTATAAAACAAAAAAGGGAATGTTGTATAGTTGAAATATGTATCAATGCGAGCATATTTTGAACATTATTATTCACGTTTGTAAAAAAAGTCATGGAATGAACCTCACCAGTGGAGCCACAGATGGCCAGAACAACTCGTCCTGCTTTATTCCATCCACCTTCAGGTTCGACAAATGCGTTGCTTAGACACCGAATGTGATGTTGTTTTGTCTCCATCAGAATCTTTATACTGGAGGGAGGTAATAGAAGGAAATGCGCTTCCTACAATACAAAACAGTACAATATATTACTCGACTGTATTGTACTGTACTTTTGATGGTACTTCAGTACGATATGGTAAGGTACAGAACAGCACATCACAGAACCATACGACCGTATCATATCGTACTATACAATACAATGCAATAAAAAATTATATAATGCGATGAAATTTAATTACAGTGTAAAAAATGAACACGCATCTTAAACTAATGAATAGATTATAACACATATAAAACACTATCAAGAACACTCATATTAAACTAATGAATAAATCCTAACACATATAAAAAAACTATCTAGATCTAGGAAACTCTTCAAAATAGTGGATAAAAACAACAGATAGGAATAAAAATGAAAGCAAGTGGGCGAAGTGCGTCTGATCTCATTAACCTGCTCTACGGTAGTATTTAAGCCCAAATTATATTGTATATTTGACCTATACGGACGAGAGATTCCATTTGTGAATCCCGAATGTTTTAAAGAGCTGACAACACAATGCAGCACATGGTCATGTATTTATTGATGGAGTGGCTCTTGAGTAGGTATTATTTTGAACATGTTTTGCTTGTTCAAATTTTACCAAAATTTGGCGGCCGTGCATGATCGTCACACGATTTATATGCAATTAAAGGCCATTTATGTATGAATGAGCCATGCAAAATGTAGCTAAAATCGATTATAACGATCCTAGAACAAAAATCGAATATACAATGGACAGGGGACTATCGACGAAGCACAAAAGATGCAAGACCATAAATTCACTTGGCCCCATCATATAGAGGTCACATGAAATGGTAACAATAGAATATAAAATCATAGGACATATGATGCTTAAAGTAAGGACATTGAATGTACAGAGCTCAGATTTATAATAATAGAGATACACAGATGTCAGTCAATATATATATATATATATATATATATATATATATATATATATATTACAGTTGCAAACACAAAGAAGCAAACAACAGTAATAGCCGTAGTATCCATCCATTCGTACAAAAGGGAATACACATCGTTCTGTGATATATACTGCTCCTATCAATATAGAGTCTTAATGTACGAGGAATAATGACCTTCGCATCTATTACCTATACTATTATAAACGTAAATTTAAAAGTTCAATTTAGAGCCATGTATAAATCAACAGAAAAAGATTGCTTACGTAAATCATCCAATAACAGTTCTCCATCAGGGAGGGAAAGTATATCACCGTGCCGTCTATTTCTTCAGAACGTTTTATTGGTATGTACGGCCTAAAATATAAAATCAAATAATAATAATATGAAATTATCAAGATTACATCACTTAAAGCTCATAGCGGTATATATTATAAGCCTGGAAGTCTCCATATAAATCAAAAACGTTTTGCATGAGGTCCAGTTAAAAATGAAAAAAAAAAAAAAAATGTTTTATTTAAATTTATTTTAATCAAGAAGCATATTCACAAAACTTAACAGTTTTAGTTGGGCTTTTTGTGGTTTTTTTATTGTTAAAGCTAAGACTGTAAAGATATAAGTCGTTGCTGTACAGTTATTAATTTAGTCACAATTGTCAGTACAAAAGCTGCATGCAAGTTCATAAAATTACAAGCATTGTTGAACATAGCTTTCCCATTGCTAAGGGTAATGATATTTTGTGTATTACATGCTGTATATAGATCCAATATCGTGTAAAGTATTACAAGGTACCAGTATATCCATCATGGTCTTGAAAAATAAAACTATTCTGTTTTATTCTATTCAGAATAAAGCGTTCTTGAATAGAGTACAAGTATCAAGTACTGTGTTTGGTCCAGTTTAATGGCAATAAAATGAGGTTACGTCATTTGCAGCTTCACAAGAGCGCCCTCGCGCAATATAGCACACATAGGTTGGAGAAACAAAAACAAACAAGCAGCGAAAATCTATTTCCCATCATCAAGTCCAATTACGATATTAAATACAGTAAACTATATTGAAATGATACACAGTATGTATGTATGTATGTATGTATGTATGTGTGCATGCATGCATGCATTTATGCATGCATGTATGCATGTATGTCTGTATGTATGTATGTACAGTCAGAGAAAGAGAGAGATAGAGATGTACTCATATGATTACTTGTAACTGAGATGATCCATCACAATTCTGATACAACTGAGATGTAGCTTTTCTCCCGCTTTCTTGCTAACATAGACCAGTGTAATTTGGTATAGAGGAACAAATAAATAAGCCGAGAGGCTAAGTCCTTATCAGAAAGGTGAATTGTTCTTTCTAATTTATTACTGCGCAAGGAATGTCGTTAATTGGTTTTACATCATAGTAAGAGAGATTTGTGCATGTACACATTTGAGCAAAATGTGTACATGTACAAATCTCTTACTTTAATATGTAGATCCGTCATGTACACATTTGAGCAAAACGTGTACATGTACAGATTCCTCTTGCTTTAATATGTAGACCTGTCACGCACAAAAAGTGTACATGTACAAATTCACGTTACTTTGATGTTGTATTCTGTCGGCCGCTATCGGCCATCGTATGATACCGCAAATAGGGTACAAATATGTATACGTTCGAAGAATTAGCAAAGATGCCACACTATGTTCCAGCAGATCATGGTTATAAACTGTGTAATGAATCAATAAGAAAACTGTGTACCCCTCGACATTTATTTGCTTTTAAAATTTAAACATTAAATGTTGTTTATACCACAATGGCCTTTGCTGCAATCACTGAAACTAGACAAAGATTGTTGTTTTTTTTTAATTTTGGGGGAGTGGGGGTGTTAATCGTTTAATTATTTGGTTATTAATGCTTTCCAATATGTAGTATGATGCATATACCGTATATACTAAATACATGTCACATTCAAGTGCAAACTTCATAGACACAGATCTTCCTTTGCATTATGCGGCGGCATACCAGAGCCTATGCAGCTTATTAGGAGTAATGATTAGTGCCAACAATATAAACCCAGATCTACCGATGCATTATGTTGCTTGCAGCTGGACTTGGCTTATAACCAAATATTAAGAGTCATATCGTCCATTTTCACGTTCATGCTGCAATCGTTCGAATCCAGAGTGACAATTGTGCCAAATATCCATTTTTAGGCAGCTACCTAAGCAGGCTTCAGAGTTTACATACATTTTAAATCGAACCTGTGCATACTTCTACAAAATCATTTGAATCGACCTGAGTTCGATATTAAACTGCGTAGATCCATCAAACCTAAAATATTAATATTTCTAAACAAATTTCCCCCGAACGAAGCTCACCAAAAACAAACTCTGGTCCAGCTAAGTGTTACTAATTTCAATATCTTGTTTCTTGTATATACCATAGCCAACTTGTATATTGGCCTCAGTTTGGTATGTGTTGGTCACCTCCTTCAACTGTAAAATTTTGTTTTAGAACTCAACATTAAGCAGAATCAAGCTTATATGGTGATTTGGTGGTATATCTCTTTTGCTGTTCTAAAACTAAAACTGAATATGTTCAGGGAGTTCCCTGTGCATTTGTTTTGAAGTATTCGTGCCGCATAAACTTTGGTCAGAGTCACAGGCAGGTGAAGGGCAAAATCAATATTCAAAAATGTTTAAATAGAAGCAGGAACGGCTTTAGCAAACGCGGGGTCCAACTTGGATCATTTTGGATGAGCCCCCTGGAATTACGCGTGGGAACCCTGTAAGCAACGCATTTGGAAATAAACCTTTAATAAAGTTATTAATTTATATTGAATTATATATATATATATATATATATATATATATATATATATATATATATATATATATATATATATATATATATATATATATATATATATATATATAATATAATATATAATTAATTATATTAAATTTAAACTTTTCTTCCATCGCTTTAAAATTACTTTCTTTCGCTATATATATTTTTAAAAATTACTAGTACGCTGGGCCTACGGCCGGCCCTGAATCGAAGACTAACAATGGCGATTTGGTGAAAACACAAATTCAGTCTTGTTTGGCCTGAAAGCTGTTAGACATTGAAAGAGGATGATCAACCTAGATATATATTTAATAGTTTGTTTCCGACATGAAGATAAATATCTACCATAAAATTTTATTTTTCTCCGCACATGACTTATGCATATCCTCCACTAAAAAGTACAAAATGACCAAGTCGACAATACTTCTAAAAATGATTAGACTTCAAAGGCTTAATACAAAAAGTGCATTATTTTGCAACTAAAAGTGATATTGATTAAAGGGGATTTGTAAGAGAGTGATGCAGTATATATAAGGGTAAGTTTAATAATATTAGAATGTTAACTTTCCATTTAATGTCAGTTATAAGTTTGAGCCATATTAATAATAATAATGAGGACTTTGTATAGCGCCTAATCTTTAGAAGCTCTAAGCGCTTTACAACATTTGACAACACTTGAAACCATATATAATGATTTGATTACAAAAATAAAAACAAACACCACGAAATTAGAAAACAGAAAACATCCTGTAAATATTTAAGGTAAGGATACATTATTAGGTCTTTTAAGTCTGTTCTTGCAGTTGAAATAGGTGAGTTTTAAGAGCACTCTTGAACGAGATCACTGTGTCTTTGTGTCTAAGTTCAGTGGGCAATTCGTTCCACGTTGCTGGGCCCTGGTATGCAAAAGAGCGTTGTCCATATGATTTCATTTTCATAGTGTGAATAATGAGAATACGAGTGTCAGAAGAGGAGCGTAAGTATCTTGCTGGTGTGTACACATGGGTGAGGTCAGATAGGTATGTTGGACTGGAGCCCGTCAGTGAAACGTAGCACAGAGAACAAATTTTGTGTTTAATTCTGGATCGTATGGATAGCCAGTGTAGGGTACAGAGCAGGGGGAGGCGTGCTCTGATCGTGGTACTCTAAGGATGATCCGAGAAGCTGTGTTTTGAACTTTTTGAAGTTTCTGGAGTAGATATTGAGACGAACCAGACAGAACTGAGTTACAATAGTCCAGTCTTGAAAGTACTAAGGACCACACAAGTGTTTTAGTGGCATCAAATGAAAGATACTTGCGAATGGAGCTGATGCGTCTCAGCTCAAGATATGCAGCCTTGCATATGTTCATTACATGTTGGTGCAATGAGAGAGTACTGTCGAGAGTAACACCTAGGTTTCGTACTGACTGTGTGAATTTAATGTTGGTGTTGCTGATATTTATTGTCTGAGGTAAAGGATGTGAATGAGAAAGTCTTTGTGCTGTAATCAGGATGGCTTCAGTTTTATCATCATTCATCTGCAACTTGTTACATGTCATCCATGATTTCACATCGGAAATGCACCTCTCTACGCCTTGGATGGTAGCTTCAACTTTAGTTGGGTGGCTAGATTTGTATATTTGGGTGTGATCAGCATACAATTGGTGAGACACTGGATGATGATCTATGACACTTGAGAGTGGTTGAGTGTATAAAATGAAGAGAACAGGTCCAACAACAGACCCCTGTGGAACACCACAGCATAGATCGACTGCGCTGGAGTGTTTTCCATTTGCGGACACAATTTGTGTCCTGTTGACCAAGTAGGACTTGAACCATAGTAAGGCCGTATCATGAATGCCAAATACATGCTGGAGACGGTGAAGTAATATATCATGGTCTATAGTGTCAAATGCTGCAGACAAGTCAAGGAGAGTGAGGACTGTAATCTTTCCGCTATCCAAAAGCAGAGAGAAGGTCATTGACTACTTTCAGAAGAGTAGTTTCAGTACTGTGGCAAGGGCGATATGCAGACTGTACATTGCTAAAAAGACTGTTTGATTTCAGATGAGATACAAGTTGGGATATAACAACGTTTTCTAAGATTTTTGACATGAATGGGAGATTAGAAACTGGGCGGTAGTTCTTTAAATCATTATGGTCGAGCGTTGGTTTCTTCAGCAGATTCTTTACAATGGCAGTTTTGTAAAATGATGGGAATTCCCCAGACAAGAGTGAGGTATTAATAACATCAGGTAGTGAAGGCAATATTGGATCTAAGCACTCAAGCAGCAGTGACGTCGGAATCGGATCAAGTTCACATGACTTTGGTGCACTCTTGATCACGATTGTACGTACTAAATCCATAGAGACAGGTTCAGATGCTGCTAAAGGTTGCCGCTGAAATCCTGTATCGCAACTGTAT
>JAECUM010021859.1:0-43118 GCA_016617855.1 Megalonaias nervosa | reverse complement strand
ACAATTTGAAAATAGGTTTCTAAAATCTTTCAGAAAAGAATTCAGCATAAAAGTTTATTAATATTGAGATTTATCATGCTAGTCAAGTAAACCCAAATTTGCGATAACACATAAATGGATCTTTTGAATTTATGACTAATTTCATCAAACATTGTATGGTACGGTAAACTTTTAAAGGTTATCAGTTAACAGGGTGAATGGGTACGGTATAGCCAAATATGATGTGCAGTACTTAAAAATTCAACAGTTTGAAATCATTAAACTTATCAAAATTGTCACTTAAACGTATGGGTGCAATACGTTTGCGGAAAAGGTGTTAATATGAGCTAAATAGGCAATTTGATATTCCATATTACAAGTAATAAATCACGACATTGAGATGATATTCAGCTATTGCATTGTAATTTTTCGTGTTGCATGAAGACTAAGCAAAATACAACGAGCGTACATGTTTCACATACAGTAGAGTAAATTCCTGAAAATTCCTGAGATACATACTGTGACATGCCTTATTTCCTTGTTTACATTTCATTTTTTAATCCATTCCTTCAACGCTTGCAGTACTGTGAATTTTAATCCTCCGAAGTTTATATCATGGTGTATTATCAGTCCATTGTTCCTAATACCTGTCTAACGCAATGAAAAGTACTTAACATCAGCTAATTGTCTGACGAAAAAAAACTTCCATAGCTTGAATTTACTTCTACGTGTGGGGACGTTTGTACCGACAGTATATCTTTCCGCTAATATGTAAGAAGACACTTCTCGCAAAGCAAGAGCGTGGTTTAAATCAAGAAAAAGAAAAAAATTAACAAAATTACAAACTGATCTTGTAAAATATATGAGTAGCTGCATACTTTAAAAAAATGATTTGTCGTACAGCTCTGCATGATAGTATATTTCTCACTAATTGTGAATGGAAAGTTAAGTATAGCGTAACGAGCTTAATGACGATGACGGTGACGTGAATAAATTTATAATCCATGTGGTGTTTCAGCAATGGATTCCATGGTTTGATCGAATAGGCCACGTGTACAGAAAGTCATGCAATTAGTAATGCGCATATTAGTGGTGATTTAGTGACACCATATGTATTTGTGATAAATAGTTATTGATATTGATTTGTGTGACATTTGAACACTGGGTAAATTAGAGACATTATAATTAGAATCATTTGAAAGACATGAGATGATGAGGTGCTTTAGAAAGCATGATCAATTTGGCTGGTGGTTTACATAACGGGGAAATTTTAGACCAAAGTCTTATATTTACTTTTATAATTTAATTTAAATCCACCCAAAAAATACCAAGAAAGTGGGTGGAGATATAAACATAAATCACATTAATTAATACAGTATAGAAACGTTAAACATAGATAGATAGACAGATAGACAGACAGATAGACAGACAGACAGACAGACAGACAGACAGAGAGATAGATAGATAGATAAACATACTGATGTACATCATATACAAAAATACGTGTCAGACGAGAATATGAAACTTTTCCAGTGAGGATTTTGTGGATTATTTAATTTGTATGACTGAAAATAGTCGTTATTATTAACAAAATACATATACAATTGTGTCATTATCTTTGTCATAAATCTCTGCATATGACCACTACAGGCCTTCCTACCTTTTTTAGGAACTACTGCCAAAGCTGTTCAGGACTTTTCAACAAGATACATTTTATTTGCAAACAAGGTAAATAAACAGCTCATGATCGAACTTTCCAGGTTGCGTACAAAATCCACTTCTCCTTGCCACCAAACGGATTGTGTCAGTAAAATCTAGTTTTCACTACAGACTTCATACTGTTGTACGCTGCAACATAGCTTATATACAAAAATGCAAGGTTGTTGTTTTTATCATAAGTTATTGTTTCAAGCACGCACTGCAGCATGTTGCAGAATATTTAATTCAAAGAAATGTGGCATCACTATTGCCATAATTAATATTTGGCCATTTCTTCATACTCAGACTACCATTCCCCACCCACCTGTACTGAAATGTGCATTTCTAATAACCCTTAAAATACGTACGTTGGTGACCGGAGAAGTCGCTTATGAATGCACGTTATCGACCGCAGCAATCTACACTTGATTCAACCATTTCCCACAGAAGTCACATAAAGGAATTAAGTATTATCATCTGTTAAACAATGTACATTCATTCCAGGTACGCAATCATTGTTGGCCTTGCTCAATGCGTGAGTATAGTTCAGACGTACAATACAAAACTTTAAATGAAATATATGCCATTATAGAAATAAGTAATTATATAGGGTAATGCATTGTAGGAAATCAAATAACGAATGTCCAAGTTGACAGGTAGATTATCTTTCCAGATATGTTTATAATATAGTTTGCAATAAGTTAATGAGCCAAAACAAAACTTGAAATTTCTTTTGGGTGAAATATTATCTTTAGCATACATGCTTACATTTATGATTGCGTGGGGTCCTATCTATCTATCTATCTATCTATCTATCTATCTATCTATCTATCTATGCACGGAGGTTTCTTAAGAAAGACGCTAAAACAATTGTGTGTCGGGATAAATGACAATAATAATAATAATAATAATAATAATAATAATAATAATAATAATAATAATAAAATCAATAAAATCATTTAAAAAAATTATTTACTATTGTGGATGTTAGCGTAAACTTGTGCAAAATTAATGATTGGCTGTAAGTTTGGCAAGGCTGCAGCGGGAAGGTTAGCTGTTCTCATTTCGGCCAAATTCTCCGTGAGTGCTTGATTGTAGTGTCCAGTATCGTTCCTTTTGTGTCTGTCCACCCAAGGTTAGATTCAATCGGCAACATCTCGAGCGAAAGTGGAAAATCAACGAACTCGGATTTTTTTTAGTGTGATGTCTGTTTCAGTAGATTATTGACCTCCCCGGGTTACCGTCTTTGACATGTTTTTTTTTTCGGGAGTAAATAAAATCTCCCTGGCTTGGAGTCAACGGTATGAGGTAAGTTAGTATTATGTAAACTATGTTATGCTATAAATGTCTCTTAATGTCTGACACACAGTTTGAGCGTGTTCAGCTGTTGGATCAAGACTGAGTTGTTTTTTTGTCAAATTTCTGGTCTGAAAGTTGCCTGTTCGTCGCTGCGATGTAGTTAGACGTACTCATCACAACAACACATGACCCCTTCTTTGCTGGCTTGATGACAAGATCTTCGATCCCGTTCAGTTTTTTGTTTTTTCCAGCGAATGTCTTTCCTGTGGGGTTAGAGAATTTAACTCATTTTTCACCGCGGACATGAGTGCCGCTAGAGCTGGAACCTTACTAGCGGGTCGACTATCATCGCTTTTTGGCGGAATCTGTAAGATTCATTGATAACAACAGTACTGTGAATTAAATCCCAAATAGTCCAAAAAGTTACATCACAAATCCTAATGGATAAAGTTCTAATTAAATTCTAGTGGTGTTACAGAAAAGCTTAAACTCTGAATGTGTTGATGTACCTGTAGTGGCCTGGAATGTGGATATGTGCCAAGAGTCTTTGAATGAATCACAATAATATAATCCAAGATCTCTTTGTTTTATTGCACTATTCCAAATTAGTGTTTATCTCCAAGAATATTATTGAGCACTTTATAATTCCTGTGAATAATAATTTGAATAAATCTGATTCATAAACTGAACAAAACAATAAAGATCATTTTGCTTCAGGTGTTATTGCAGGAATGAGTAATATTTAAGTAAACAAGATTATGTTTCAAAGAAACTAAGACACGATTGTAGAACCAGGACGATGGTCAAACATTCTAGAAAAGTCTAAGTTGTAAACACGATAAAAGCTGTTACTAAAATATTATTAAGAACATGTTAAACATCAGATACACCTTGGAGAATACCAATGTCCTTGATCCAGACTAAGATAATAATCCGAATATTTACTCTTACTCACGGAAAAAACTAGCCATGTATTGTGTGGTTTGCAAAACAAGCATCCTAGTCAAGTAGACCATGAACTTGATTTTGGACAAAGTCAATAACAAAATACAATTATACATAACAGAAAATCATGGAGATAAAACTTAACAAATAATACAAACTAAATATGCATACATATACGTATATATGTAATTTGAATGGAATAGTTTCCTTGTATGTGTTGTTAAAAAAGTCTTCACTTTCTACAGTAGTGTTGGTTCGAAACCTAAGTACAAAACATAAAAGTGATGCAACAGGCTCGCGTGGTGGCTGCGCGAAAAACCATTTCCTTCATATGGGGTGGGTGGTGTATTATATTAATTAAAACAAAATTAACATGATTTGAAAGGACGTACCACGCGCTCTCTATTGCACGCCCACAAACATGCCCCCAAATATGGTCGGTTCGTAACTGATAATGTATGTGTTCCCGACAGATAGACCAACCGATGCTAATTAAAACAAACGCAATATTTCAAAACTGAGACAGACAGCTAGACAAATAAGCAGGGTGAATGAATGTATGCAATTTATGGGTGGTTACAAGAAATTGCTCGAGATTTTAAGTCATAAAGTGTGCTGTGCAGTCCTTGCTCTCAATATAATAAAATACAAGGTTGGTTCAAATTGCCACGGCAAAAGCAATACTTCTACCAAGTACTGAAGTGCTTAAGCTCTGGTTTATATCAGCGAAGTGACAGATCATTATTTTTATTGTTTCAAGTAATATTGGGGCCACGAGGGGCCGAGTGGTCTAAAGCGCTCACAGTTACGGATCACTGCCATCTCACCTCTGTCTGCGTGGGTTCGAGTCTCGGGTTCGGCCAATGTGGGTACCTGAGAGTTTTCCCGGGTTCTTCCTCCACCATTTATACATGCCGCCATATATAGCCTATCTTGTGCTGACAAATGGCGTTAAACCCTATAACATAACAATCAAATAATATTATTGAATATATTTGTAAGTTGATTCTTGAACGCTATCCAATCGAGATTATGTCGATCTTTTTGAGCATGGATTTATTTGTACATGTTCTTATTTCATCTGGACGTCAATAACCAGATGCACAGGATAAGGTAAAGGGGATTCTTTTCAAAAATCATTCCATACTTACAAATGCAGCATAAATGTCTATTATTATAGAATGGCATCTACCTATACACTGCATCACCCTTCGAAACTCGCCCTTTCATCGTCTCTTTGAAGTAGTTTCCAGAATCGGTATATCTTCTTAACAATTGATGACACGAATCACCTAAATGCAGGATGTTGAAATCTTGTGTTGTCTTGAGCACGTCCATGTTTTCTGCACACAAAAAAAATGCATCTTATTCAAAACAGCTTCACATTCTGCAGCGTTCCTCAACCTGTAGAAACAATGAAATTCCATAAAGAAGGCATATAAGAGAGGATGGATAAATAAAGTATCACCGCTGTAGGGCTCTTTCTGAATCGCGGCAGGAAAAACACGAGACAAATATGGCAATAAGACAGCATCCAATCCGATGTAATTCTTCAGGGTCTCGTTCAGAGTTGGTCTTGGAGTGACAAACGGATAATGATCGTCTTTTGGTGTCTTGGATCGATTCCAAAACGTGTAATGAACCACCTGAGATGTGTATCGTGTCTGAACGTCCTCGGTGATTGCAAAGGCATCTTGATATCTTTCTATGAAGAAATAAAATGTGCATAGCTGAAGCTTACTTGCTGAATGAGTTAATTCTGCATATTTTTTCAAGGTTTCTTCGACCCTTCTTGTGTCATTTCGCAATAGTATCCCATCCATTCCTGAATCTGACTGAAATTCGCAGAAGGTGGCAATTGATAATATGGCTTCAGCTCTTGCCTGAGGAGCGTGCATACATCTGGGAACATGTCTTTGTCGTCACAACACTTCAGTTCATTTATTCCTTGCTAGAGCTCATCTTTGCCGTCCTTCATGTTCGAACTCCTTATTGAGTTGTAAACGAAATGGCGAGATACGCTAAGACTATTTATCAGAATATGATAATAGTATATATCATTCTTGTCCGTCTGGACAAGGTTATTTTTCATTAGCATCCGCCATTTTTCTTTACCTGCTACGCCATACATTTTTAGCTCTTTATGAAGTATACTTAGTACCTCCTCTGCTTCGACTGCTTTGGCATCCATCATGTTATTTTCTGGAATGAAAAAATTCTGAATGCACTTTTTTCCACACATGTAATTAGTTTTGATAATAA
The DNA here is from genome assembly GCA_016617855.1 of Megalonaias nervosa. Lineage (NCBI taxonomy): Eukaryota > Metazoa > Mollusca > Bivalvia > Unionida > Unionidae > Megalonaias > Megalonaias nervosa. The sequence continues at coordinate 36,935 of JAECUM010021859.1, read as the reverse complement.
TCTGTCCATGCATGCCAGTAGGTTTTTTGGCTGCCAGAAGGTACTATCAGTTTCTTCAATTAGCCAGAACATTGCTGATTTAATGAAATAGGATGAAAATAGATCTGGAAATTTAGGAGAAATGAATGTCTGAAAAAAGAGTTTCATGGACTCAATGCAAACAATCTGAGTGCCGTTTAGTGACCAGATAAGAAGGCACTCCGCCTTGGAAAATGAAATTCTCCATTCCAATTCCAATTCTTTTTTCCACGCGAAAGACGATGCTCTATAGGTACTAAGTTGCAGCCAATCGCTTTAATCTCCTCGATCAATTCTTTCGTTGGCCAGTTGAAATTCCTATCTCTTTCCAGCCACTCTTTGGCGACTTCTGGCCACTCACACCTGAGACAAAGCACGGTATCAATTTCTGCCACATCCATATCAGCAGCATATCTAGCGACAATGGATGGGCCGTGGGAAGAAATCTCATTCTTCCGTCCGGGAAGTGGAAATACGCTTTTCATGCGCGTATCCCAGTATTTCTTTGCAAGAATGTATTTAGATTTATCTTTACCAAACGTTTCGCAAAAAGGTCGCAACCCATCTCCAGCGGAGGCAAACTCGCTCAAATCATTCCAATCACCTTCCAAGATTCTAACTCTTGTGTACCCCGAATGAACTTCATGTGTATCCATCACTACAGATACGTATTTAGAGTTCGCCTTACAGACAGATTGCATCCCGTCTCCAAAGAGGGTAAACTCACTTGAATCTTTGCAGTCACCATGCAAGATCTTGACTCTTGTATACCCTGGATGAAATTTACCTATATCCACCAGTACCGAAACCAAGTTACTGACATTTGTCACGCCAGTCTCTCCTTCATTGGAATGTGCTAATACTCCCCTGGCTTCATATATAAAATCCGTGTCAAACGTTTCAGTCGAAATACCTTCAGCACGGCTTCCTGAGCAGAATATTGGTACCTTCCAGATCCTATTCATAACAAAATTTATCAGCTTTGTTCTCATTACACGTTTTCTGACTTGTTCTATTGTGTGTTTTACATATTCTGTACACAAAAGCTCCTTTTTGTAAATAGAGTCGTCATTTTCACCTTAATAAAGCTCTACGAATGGAATTTAATTTTTCTTCGGCAATTCATCGCGAAGAATTTCGTTGAAGCTTGCAGATATCTATTTATGAGCATAGATTTCAATTCACGCTGCTTCAGTATTCCATATTATAGTCACATTATGACCACTATCGTTTCAAAATAATTTGACAAACGTCTTGTCGAAACATTTCCATATTTTCTTTGAACAATATGACCGAACCGCACATGAGTGGTTCTATGTTGACTTGTACATCACCTTGATATATATAATATATAAGATTGAGAGTAACTTGTCAGAGTTTCAGTTTAAATTCACTCTTCCAAGTCTAACATTTGTTAACGTCCTGCTTGTTGTAGTTTTCAAGCTTGCAGGTGTGGAAAAAAGCTGGCTTCCCCTCCAGATGAAATAGCAATATCCCCTCTACCACTTCGAAATTATCACGTTCCATCCAGAACGAATTGACATATAGGCGTATGAGGTTATTAGTTGTATTACTTTGTGTAATGGTGCAACCACTGAGATCATTATAGTTCGATAACAAATTATTACACTCTTGCTGCATAAACATGTATTCATGCTGAGACGTAGCATACGAGTAACTTTCACTAAAAAAAATATAAGAGTCATTCAAATGTTGCATGACAAGTGTTATGTAACTAGGCTCGTTCAAAATAAGAAAGAAAAGAGTAAAGCCAACAAGCTTTGTAAATTTTAACAGAATAACTTATTTCCCGAGAAAACAAGGTAAAAATATGAAAAAGGACTTACACTTTGTGAATATAATCCAAAAATTAATCCTGGAATTTAAAAATATAAGTCCTATCACTAAAACGTTCTAATTGAATCGAAGTTCGAATCCCGATGAAATTCCAGTATGGAAGACAATGACGTCAGATGAGGTCGTTATACTGATGTCAACAGTTCCTAGTTGAATCACAATTTATAATGTTCCAGTTTAGAATTCCAGAATATAGGTCCTAGAAATGTCTTTGTCCAAGAATTTTGATGAAGAGGAAAAATTGTATGTTTTCCATAGTGAATAAGTTATTTTAAATCAAACTCAATTTAAAATTGGCAACAACAAGAAAAACACCCTCGAACTCTGAAGATGTGAATACGACTGACTGAAAAACACTGAGAATGAGTATTAAACCCAACTAAGAACGCAATTTCAGACCCAAGTGATGGGGCACGTGATCACTTACTACAAGGCAATTAGCACGTAGGCTATTATAGCTTTAGCTAAGAATCAATGATTCTCACACTGGAAATGAACTTAAAAAAAAAAAAAAATGTTTACAACAGGGCTAACACACGTGGGCTGAACATGACCTTGATAATGACCAATCATTTTCACTCAGTGTTTACGAATTCATAGCCAAGGTCAGAACTAGGTCGGCTAAATATACAGTGTTGCAATAATAATTTGTTTACGTTGAGAATAAGAAAAACAGTCAGAACTAAACTGAATTTATAAAACAATCAAATCCTATAGACACAATTATCATTACAGTAACATGTAATGAAATAAAAATAAAATAAAAGAGGATTTAAAAATAACACACAAGTATATTAAATTACATATACATAACACAAGGTATAATATTACGATGTTTAATTTGGTAACCAGAGACGTCGCTTCTAAATGCGCCCTTCCACCGCGACAACTAATCCGATCATTTCAAATACAACTCACAGCTGATTTTATAGGTCTGCTGATTGTAGAGGTCAGTTGTATCAAAACATTTCCATAGCATAAATGTAAATTATCTTCTGTTCAAATCCGTATATTCATTCCTGGTAAGCAAACATTGTTGGCAAGGCTCATTCGGTGTGTATAATTTGGACTTTTCATATAAAACTTTAAACGAAATATAGACCCTTATAGAATAAAAAAATGATCAATTGAATTGGTATTGTAGGACATCAAGAAACATAACCTGGAGGATAGAGTATCTGCCAATAAATACGGTTAGGAAAATGTTCTTGCCCCTGAAACAACATTATTTTGGCTAGACGATTACCTCCGGAATACATTTTAGGTTATGTGGTGTTATATAAGCTCTTTTCTACGGGTCTTATTTTTAATTTAAGGGAACTGTTATTGGAATTTATGTTCAAGCAAAGTTTAAATTGCGTATTCTTGAAATGCTTAAAATATCTTGCTTATTAAAAAACTTTACACCCGTCGGAATAAAGATCTATATTGTGAGATATTTGCAAATTTTGGATAGCTACTTTTAAATATACTGGTATGATGTAAATGTAATCAGATAAAACCACGTCGCCCACATTAGGTTGCTAATACCTGAATAACGTCATAAAATAAAGGCTTTCCCGATTAAAATCTTATTTATCTTTTTAATTTTCCTAATCGTTCTGATACTTTTAATAAAATAAGTACGGTCGCATTATGTGTCTTTACTAATTCAATATTAGCCTTTCACCTTCGTTTTAAGTACTTACTTTTCCAGGGATTAGCTCAACTATTTGGCTGCAAGATTGTCATTCAGAGGAAGATGAAAGCGAATAAACAATATCGTCGAACGAGGAGTTGAAAAGTGGCAAACCAACCGACGAGCACTTATAGAACGTTTTGCAGAAAGACACTTATCAGGAGGAATCGAATACTCATGATGGATTAGTACCAGAGACAAGTAAATTTTTAAACCTTCACCGTTTGAGTCTGATCAACGTGAAGGAAGGTGTGAACATATACACGTATATTCTCTGGATTAATGATTAGAAAGAAATGAACAGAACATGAGCTCTACAACGATCAATTGCTGATCAGAACCGATCGAGAAAAGGTGACATAAAAAGTGTGAGGTACTCAGATATGTCTAATGGAAGCATATTTTTGCAAAGAGTTATTTCAAAACATCTATGTTATGGTAGTATTGTTGCTGAAGTCGCCAATTTGTCATATAAACATGAATAGAAAGGTATCCGGTGTCCATTGAAATACTGGCAGAGAGCCTAGCCATGCCTTCAAATTTGAAGAGAGGTTAAATATAGTTCATCACGTAAATGAGCATATATGTTTCCACCAATGGCACTTATGTGGAAGGGTAATGAACTGGTCATATACCACCCGGTTTCTCTTTCTAATAAAGAACCCCATATCTCTACGTCGACTGATATACAGAATTGGGGATAGGCGTTCTTTGCTTATCTTCATTCAAGGCAACTGGGTCCGGGTGCTGACTGGGGACCAAAATTAACCCACTGAAGTGCTGATCAGAGCCGATCGAGAAAAAGTGACAGAAAATGTGTGAGATACTCAAATATGTACAATGGAAGCACATTTTTTCAAAGCGTCGTTTCAAAACATCTATTATATGTTTTTATTGTTTCTGAAGTCACCAATTTGTCATATAAAACACGAATGAAAAAAAATCTCGTGTCCCTGGAATCACGGGCAGAGAGCCTAGTGTTTGATTATATATTTGACCAAGAAAAGTATGAGTTAGCTGTAGTCTAGTTAAAGTCGAGATCTCACAACTGACATCTGGTATGTAGTAATAAAAGTCAATACACTGTCAACCTTTGGAACTCTCGATTCACTTTCATTAGCAACTCACCAAACAAAGCATTTCGCGACTCAGAGTTATCCTTAGTAACTATGTGTTTTGATTTATTTACATGTATAAAAGCTGTAATTTGATTGATAAATGAAAGTCAATAGAACACGACATCGTATCGGTGCCCATCGGATCTACTTTTTCTGTAATGCGATTTTGATTTTATTTCAGGTTCGGTCAGTTGAAGCTGATTGTGCAAGCAGAAAAACTGGGCTATCACAATATAGTTGATGCCGCAGTTAACGAAGTGATGTAGAGTGAAATACAGGTACGATTAAACCACAACTATCTGACTGCCAGTGTTTGCGCTGTTCATTTAACCTAGCCAGAAAAGATCTCCCCTCCCCATTTTGCATTCGAGATGAGTCCAACTTTATTTTGGATATCCAACGGGGGTACCGATTTTCGCTGACGAAGTTAATGGTGTGCCGGCTCAATACACCTGCCGTATGGCTGAACATCATTACATTGATAATTGATAACTCTAGACGTTTATTTTAATCTGCCTTTATTCAAAACAAATCCGATACTCTCCTTATGATTTTTACGAAAGGTTTAAGAGTGTGTATCAGTTCATTTCTTATTCAACACCTTATCTAAGATGCATTCAACCTTTACCTCACTGTAGCAAAAATATATAAATGAATGAACGAATACTTCCGGAACAGTTTTGTGTACATAAATATTTCTTGTTTCAATTGTTTGTTTTGCTTCATACAGAAAATATAAATTTTCATCCACGCACTTCTCGCCATTTTGTATATGTTCAATCATTGGATTATAAATTTTATAAATTTAAATATGGCGGGAACAATTTGTGTAGTACGCAGACAACTGCTTATGTATTTCAGTAATAATGTTCAAGCTAAGAACCGATTTCGAAACTTCTTTCTTTCTGATTGCGGGTCAAAATAAAAGCTAAAATATTCTTACCTATCTGCTGTTGATCTTTGCTGGGTTTGCACAACGGCAAATCATCCGATTTCCTGGATGTGCAAGGTGTGAACAAATAAACACACTCGCACATGCACACACGGCTATTGAAAGATAGAGGTAGAAGGGGAGAGAACCAAAAGATTGATTGCGTCGTTCATTGTATTGCTGAAAACGTTAAACATCAATTGAATTTGATATTCTAGACATAAAGAGAACTTCAAATCCAATTTGAAAGAAATTCTCTTTTTCTATAGCTACTGGTTGACTCTCTAATTTTATTTACAAGTAATATTTTCAAAAAGATCGCTTCTTTTTATTTTTCAGTCGAGCGTGGCCTAATTCTAAATGCTTAACCAAATCAGATATAATTCCAGATGTCTAAATGTTTTGTGAATTTGTAGATGATTTAGTCAGAGATCACATAATAATAGACATGAATTTCCATGTAGTTTGGAAATGATTAAATTTTCATCAATACTTAGTTATAAAAGGTGTGGAGATCATGACCATGACATCGAGCAGGTTGGACATTGACAAAAATGGGCGGTATTAAGCATTGTTCAATATTTTTAAAACCAGTGCTCGTATTCCAATTAAACAGCTATACACTTTATTAAAACAGAATTGGATCAAATACCCTAACATCTGTTGGCGATGTATTGTATTAAATTTCGGAGTATGCGCATTTGTTTAAAGCTCTCCGTTTTAAGGATTTCCTAAATTTCTGTGATTACTTGTTTCATTATGGGAAGTCATTCCTGGCGAAATATTCCTCAGACCGAAATAATTAGCCTATAACTAGGGGCAAACATCACGGAGTGAAGTGTTAGTGAGTTTCCATGATGCCATGGTTTACTTTTGGTGAATTCAGGTCAGAGCTGCATGAGTGTCCCTAGAGTTCGGTAGTCCCTATTAAAATCTATTGGTGTAAATTGATTGTGTGACTCCAGGTGCGGTATTTATGGTTGGAGGCAGGTAAATTATACAATGGAATAAACGAGAAGGGATTGTTCCACAGTCGGAAGGCGCCGTTTATTGTTGCTATGGTGGTAAATATGGTGCAAAGTTATAAGCGAAATGTGGCTTAAAACCATGATTTAACTGGTCTAAGGTGGCGTAGTAAACATAGTTTCCTGTATTAGGTGCTTGAGTTGTATAGTTTTAAGGCGTGAAATGCTGACGGTACTTTACGGAAAGTTAATGAAGAGAAACCATGCAGTTGTGCGGTTGATAGACAATTGGGAAGTTTTGATATTTGTGGTCTGTATTAATTAAAATAAAATTATTTAAAGAATGGACACATTAGACTTTCCAGTTTACAACAGTAGTTGCATGGGAATATCTTTGGAAGCAGGGGAAACTGATGACTTCTAGCGGGATTCTCACCAGGGTTTGACATCGCTCGGTCAGGTAACCCCAATGTTTGTTACAGTATGATAAATGATATCGCACTTGTAAAACTAAGGCAGGTTAATATTGATTTGTTATTGCTAGGCAGTCATAGTATCGTTAATATTACGCGTGGATAAAATCTTTTCCCATCAATTAATAAACCGCCTAGGTAAGTATACTTGTCCGAGATCTCCATGTATACGTTGCCTGAGTTTACGTAGTACCAGACAGCTACTTGCCGAGCATAACACGGCGTAAGAATCTGTGAAAAAAAAATCAGCTCACTATAATGCCAGAACTCAGTAAAAACATTCTGAAATTCTCTGCAAGAACTGACAGTGCTGTATAACATCTACGGGAACTTCAAACACTTGAACATTCCTGTAGACGATCAGAGGTAGTCGCCAGAGGTACAATCAAATACAACGCAAGTAACTCAACAGGTCTCATGCAGGTTTTGTTACACTGTAGTCAGATGAGACTGGAAATCTATGTCAGCATTGTTGCATCGTGGTCAGGATTCATTTCAGGTGCTTCTTAAATCGCTTGAGGTTACGGCGAATGGATCCGACAACAGCTTTCCTGTCCCGGCAGACATCGTACTAACGATGACACACGTTTCTGCGGCATCTCATTGCTAGATTTGTGAAGGACCTTTTATGTCCATTCATGCCAAAGTATGCGATCGCTGTCACATTAATGAAATGTATAGAGGTTCCGCACACAGTTCTGCCGTCTACAGTTGCGAAATTACCCAAGTAAAACAAAACTCACTGTGATGCTACATAACTCCATGTGGGTTTGATGGTCATCTCATTATGCAAAGAGTCGTTACATTATGAATGGCACCAATAAGCGACATCCCCATCATCATGAAACAATAATGGCTTCTAGGCTTCGACAGCTGCATTTCAATGACTCGATGCAGTTTCTGAACTACAGCTTTCAAAAGCTAGTCAGTAACATTGCGACAGGATCCAATGATGTCTTGAACATCAACTGTCGACATGGTACCAACTACCATGATAAACTGAAGTTGATAACAAGAATGTATACCCATACAGGTATATGAGAGGATGAGATAAGACTGCTGAAATTCAGCTGTCACCGATCGAGGCCTTTCATTAATAGTTATCAAGCGACGGAATTCTGGAAACGACTATAAACATGCAAAGAAATTATGGTCCGCGTTTGGTTGTAAAAAGATCGTTGGTTATAATGATCTTTATATGACAACAGATGTGCTTCTGCTCGCGAATGTCTTTGAGATGTTACATAATACAGTCACATGTGTTTACAAGATCGATCCCGCACACTAATTTTCGTAATCGGTAATGGCTTCGAATGCACTTCTGTCAAAGGAAAAAAGGAAAATTGGAGCTTTTCGACATAGACCAATACTTGTTTATTGAACTTAGAATCTAGGACGGTATCTCCATGAGGTGTTACCGCTACGCGATCTTTAGCAACCAAGGTGTGGATACGATCCTGCGTCCACGAAAAATGTTTCATTATGTATCTTCATCCTAACAATGTGTATGAATAAGCAAAGATGCAGCCAGTGCATATTTTCAGGTTTCAATGTGTCCATCCCCAGAGCGGAAATGTTTACAAGTACGATAATAACAGCGTTATCGGGTACTTTTATAAAGTTGACCCTGACAGGCTTCATAACAGTCACAGTGAGTATCCGATGGCCCTTAAACTCTGTCGATGCCGCAGGATAGATTGTCCACCTACCAATGTGTGTTAGTTGAAAGCACTTCACATACCAAACATCCAACTGTATCCGTGGCTGATATGCGTGTGTCACGAACACATCTGCTGCAAAGGTTTCGCATAAGCGAATGAATCGCGATGAACATTCAAATGAATACGGATCTGCGTACCGCAGTCCACTGAGTTGGATCCGGTAAAATCATGCAGAAGGCGAAAGGAGTTTCAAGCGTGATTCCACAAAACGATATTTGGCACGATATGTATGTGTAATGTTTACAGCAATTATGTAACGTCGCACACACAACACATATCACACGGTCAAAGCAACCTCGTATGTTTGTTTATCGCTACACCAAGGTTAAATTGTACCCGCTTGACACCAAACGGTGGATATTTTTCCCGAATGAATTGCTACTTACGCGAAGGGGCATTACACAATCAGATAATAATAAACCTTATTAGCGAGAAAACTTTGAAATTCCTAGAGTACAAATATTCTACTGGTGGACGAAGTTCACTCGACTTTGGTGCCGCCAAAGCGTGTCTTGTTGGTTGCCTCGGAGTACCAATCCGGTCTGAGATTGTAAATGCATCAATAGACCAGAGCGGGTCAGTTGCACAACGTTCTCTACCTTCTAACTCCCCCGGTGCTTACTAATACCAAACAAAGTTGTTTCTGAGTGGGTCTAACAGCAGTGGCTGTTGATCACACATACACAAACATACTATCACCTCTGAAAAAAGGTAGGATTACTTTCATACGTAAACACAAACACACTATCTTTCTTTCACACACAGGATAGAAGAGGCGTGTGAGTTTACATTTTTGTAGTAGCTGACAAAACCATACACACATTAAAACAACCACTGACAATCACATAATAGTAAGCAGCAGAGGGGGTGAACAGACCATTTTGCTTGAGACATTATTTATGAAAAATAAGCCTTCCTACGAAAGGGAAATCTTAAGGTCAATAACGTTAAACCACAACCTCTAACTGACCATGAGATTTCTCTAGGGTTAGCTTATCTCGTTACTTTATCTCTGACTCTTTGGGGTTTTTTATGGTGTGTTTATTTTACTCGCTGGTCACTCAACGTTGGTCGTTGACCCCCTCTGCTGCTGTAAATTAAACAGCCATTATAAATATTATCAATAATGATTGGAGAACCACACGCAGCTAGATTAGCCCGAGAGTGACTAGATGCAATCAAAAAATATTTACCCGTCCGTGATTTAGTCAAACAACAACTACAAGCTCGTCAGGAGTCTCAGGTGGAATTTGCAGAAGGTGCAGAACAATTATTTAAGCCGATTGTCGAACCAACAAAGAAAATTGTTACAGCAACTGAGGCAACACAAAGAGCTCTTGAAACATTACCTGTTGATATTGCTGGCCGTATTCAAGCAGCTCAACCACAACCACAACCACAACCTAAACCAGGAACTAAGATAATAGATAAATTAACACCTGAAGGTATCGCTGCTATCAAGGACCCAAAGCAATTACTTGATATTGCCGCGTTTGGATATTATGAAAGACAAAAATATGTAAAACCAGAATATGTTAAATCTCTAAGCTCTGCCAGTTGGATTAAGGACGTATATCGCATCGCTACTGATACTCCGGAAATCAGATCTAATGAAGATACTAGAAGTTTTAATAGATTTGATGAGATTGTGTATGAGCAAATGAAAAAAGCTAAACAATTTGAATTACCATCACCACAACGACAATTTGAATTACCATCACCACAACAACAACGAGAACAATCATTACTGCAACAATTTCAAGAAATGATGAAACGATATCAATCACCACGACAACGACAACCAGTTAGAACAACAGAGGAAGAATATCAAGATCCTGGCGCAACTGGAAGTGGTTTAGGAAGTGGCTTTATTACTTGTCCCAATAACGTCCTTGCTGATGTTAATCGACTAGAACTTCTCATTGGAGGAAAACGAGCTGGCAATAATTCCCAAAAAATCATTAATGAAGCAGCTGATATTTGTCAACGATTATTTACAGGTGGTGTTATGGATATTGGTGTTTATCGGTCTCTCATTAATGAAATCGCCGATGATTATCATAGTGACTAAATATGTAATTAGATGCAATTAGTGATAAAATCACTTAACAATAATATGATCATACACAATACTCATAGACCAACCATGGTCAGGGTAATAAATTCACGATTACCAGTATACAAAACGACCTACGGAGATGGACTAGGTGATGTTGTTTAAGGTCTATTTAGAAGGATAGCCCCAAAAGCAATACCGCTTGCAAAGCAACTATCAATGAAAGTTATTGATGTTGTTCGTAAAAAAGGCATTGGCGCTGTTGGTGATGTTGCTAGCAAAGCATTCTCAGCAATCAAGGATAGACTAGCGCGATTAATACGACGAAAACCTCATCCAATAAAATTACCCAGCACTGAAGTGATGCCCGCAAATGTCAGTAAAATAATAAATCAAGCTGCTAATCAAAAACTAGCAGAGTTGGCTACCAACTCTAATGTTGGGTTAGAAAAAGAAAAAAATATAACCGCTAGTCTGATAGCAGGAAGCGGTCTTCGTGTTAGACGAAGACGATAATAATAAATATGGTCAAGCGTATATCTGATCCCGCGTTTGACATGGATGCACCAGTTTTAAAGATGAATCTGTGCGCGATTATCAATATTATTCTTATGACGCACGTGTACCTGACGAGCATGGAAGAATTGAGATACAAGTTCAAGATACAAGCAGATACTTCTTACCCGCTGAAGCATTTATCGAGGTTGAAGGTGAAATTCTAAAAACAGATAATACTGAGTATGTAGCTGATACGGGTGTTAGTTTTGTTAATAATGGTATTATGGCTTTATTTAAAGGTGCATCATATATCATTGATGGATGAGAGATTGAGATCTGTCATGAAAACGTCGACGTTGCCACGACAATACTTGGTCTGGCGCGATATAGCGATGATTACTCAAGATCAGCTGGTCCGTCAATGATGTTTTCAAAGGATACTTCTAATTTTCCAGAGTATCAACAATATGAAATAAAACGACCAAGAAATTTTGCTAGAAACGCCGACGCGGATGTACAAAGTATGATTATTGATGTAGATCCAGATTTTAACTTAGGATTTAGATCACGTCGAGCAATGTTAATCGGTGCAAGGAGAAGATTTTCATGTGCAATTCCATTATCACATATCTTTGGATTCTGTAGAAATGTCAGAAAAGTCATTTTTGGAGCTAAGCATACAATTGCTTTTGCGAAAGGGTACCGACGATGATGCAATATGGCGACCCGCTGGTACTGATGCTGGGAAAGTAATTCTTACAAAAGCTTTCTCTGTGGATGCCAGCAATGACTCCAACAATACCTGAAGAAGAACATTTACTTTCTTTTATGAGTCAAGGTGGTAAATCAACTTTATCATGGTTGACAATGACCACAGATGCTGTGCAGAGTAATGTTAATGGTTTATTTACTTGGCAAATAGCATCACAGCAAGGTGTTTCTGCACCAAGACATATATTTATTGCGCTTCAAAATACTGAACGAGTAAACTCACAAAATCTAAGCATAATGATATTTGACACGCATGGGTTTAGTGAAGTTTCTTTGAGGATAAACGGACATCAAGAACCTTCTGAAGAAGTGTTGCTAAATTTTGAAAATAATCATGTTGCGCGTGCATATTATCGATTAATGACATTCATGGGACGTGATCAAAATATTGATACTGGTTTACAAATATCACAGCTAGATTTTACAACATTATATCCGATTTATTACTTTTCGCTGGAACATTAAGATTTGTTCAGACAATCTATCGTTGATATAAATTTTCGAGCTCGCGTAAACCAAGGAGCTATTGCTAATTACAGAGCTGTCGCTGTTATACTCAGCGATAAATCAATGTTACTTGAAGGTGTTGGTGGACGAATGAGATTTATTGATGCCTCAGTAGAAAACATGTAATTAGATCGCTCATAATAATTATAAATGTCACATCTAGTTAATGTCAGTCTGACTCCTGGTCAGATTAAAAAGCTACAATCATCATCAAAAAATAATTGTGCGGCAAAAATATCACTAAAGCGAGAACAAATCGCAAGTGGTCCGAATAAGCTATCATTATCAGAACGCCAGCATAAGCATTTCAATGAAGCAAAAAAGTTAAATAAAGGTATAAAACTTAATCTTTCTGCGAGTGTCATTAAAGACATCGTTAAAACGGGTGGCATATTTCCACTTCTTGCCGCGTTACCAGCAATAATAGCCGCTGCAGCCCCAGCTGTTGCAAAAGCAGCTGCATTAAGCGCTGTTGGAACCGCTGCTGGAATGGCGCTAAAGAAAGCAACGGGTCAAGGAATTATGCACGCAGAAAACTTTAAAAAAAGATCACGGGCAAAACAACACGGAAGACGTCTAAGAACACCAAACGTGCCACAGCCGGGACGTCTAAGATTATCAGGCCCAGTATACGGTCGCGGTCTAAGACTTCCAGGGACCCCATATTCATGGTACGGAAAAGGTCTAAGACTACCTCGGTAACTTCGTCATCGAATTCGCTGATTCTTCCTGTGTCTAATTTTGATTTACTTAATGCTGCTAAGCAACTGAATATAAAAAATTTTAGAGGAGTTTTTATGCGTGATCAATTACCTACCGTTGAAATGCAACATGAAACTGATATTATTAATCTCGATAAAAACTCTGGCCCAGGCACTCATTGGGTGGCATATGCAATTGGTCCACGTGGAATTATTTATTTTGATTCATATGGGTTGGCACCACCAAAAGAGTTTTTAAAATATGTTAACACAAGTACTGCTGTGCAAAGTCAGAATTCGATGCGTTCTAAAATCTGGTATTCAACATTACCAACACAAAAATTAACGGATCCGCCAATATGTGGTCGAGAAGTACTCGCTGCACTTGATGCTGTATCAAAATCAACAACGCCACCTCATAAAGTCGTGCATGAATATACTACGTTGTCACACTTAAACAGATACTAGTAAATATAATGGTAGATATTTATGGAAGATCTTCTCGCAAAGCTCAGCAGCAAGTCGATTTATCTAAATATGCAACTCTTGATCAGCACAGAAATGAAATCGATGATTTATTAAATATCACAAGTGTGGATCAAAATGAAGTCGTTGTTTTTCAGGATAAACAAAGACGATTAAAAACGAGTAATATACAACTGTTAGATGTTCTTGTACGAATTCCCACCGCGGTTATTAATAATATCGTTACTTTTGCTGATCAAGGTAAAATACAAGATTCCGGTAAGTCAGTTAACGATTTTATCAAGCGAGCTGGTGATTCATTCACGAGTCAGAAGAATATCTCAACTGGGCAGGGTTATCATGGATTGCGTAATAACCGAAGAAATCACTAACAACTTTGTCGATATCAATAAAAAATTAGCGAGTTATAAGCAGTGTGACAAAAAAAAAAATAATCGCGATTTTAGTATTGATGCTGAATTTATTATAACACTAAAACAACAACAGAATAATCATTGTGCAAGTTGTAACTGTAATATGCTGTGGCAGTACTCGAGTAATAATCCAAGACAATTTACCGTTGATAGAATTAATAGTAGTCTTGGTCACACACGCGAAAATGTGATGCTGACCTGTCTTGAATGTAATCGACGTAGAGGTGCAAGTTTACAAAAGTGAACGCGGTGGTAATTGTGTAACCGTAGGAATTATTTGCAATTGTTCGCGTACAAATCCACGCTGAGGAGCAGTTGAATCTAATCTGTAGATTGCGGGTCTACCTGTGGACCTTACCACGCTAGAAATTTTGTGTGTGGTCACACTCCAAATAGGATATGTTGCTCTTTTTCTACCTCCTTCAAGTTCACCAGGTTCATATAAATATCTTACGGTAACATTACCTAGTACTGGTTGAGGGGAAGAGTTACGTTGTATTGGTATATATTTTTTTTGTGATCGCATTAGAATGTTTCATCAAAGTTGCACGAGTCACTTCGTTGTTTAACGCAGCTATCACACTCGGTAACCTTGCAACCCATTCAGGAGATCTCTCCGTGGACTTAAAGTCAGCGGATATTTCCTTTGCGTATTGGTATCCAAATAACCGCTCAGCAAGTGTTCGATTAAATCGTTCAACAATTGCCTGATCACGATGAATTTCTGTGTGTCCTCGTCTGATTTTAAAGTTATGTCGCTTCATCAACGATGATACTGCACCAAGAAATTCTTTGCCAGGATCAACCTGTAGCAGTTGTGGCCATCGTAGACCACCACGTTGATAAATGCGTTCAAACGCAGATGCAACTTCTGTTGCTGTTTTAGTTCATAATGGTTCTGCTTTTTTATATCTACTCGCAACATCAACGACGGTTAACGCGTATCTGTATGTGTATTGACGTCTGCCAGTTTTAATTGTATCGTGTGGTAAAAACAAAATATCTGCTTGATGAACTTCATTAGGGGTACTGACATCAAAATGTGCATACTGAATTTTTTTAGGTGGTGGTAGATAGATTTGCCATATTGCCTGTCGTGCTAACCACGCTGCAGCGACATCACGTGAGACTTTGCTGCTTCAGCAAGTTTACTAATCGCTGCTTTACCTCTCCAATATCCTCTTGGGTTATAATAAATAGATCCCATTATTATGATAATAATCAGTTGATTAATTACCAGCCCCTAACATTATTTTACCTTTCATACCAGCTTTTATCAGAAAAGCAGCTAATTTTTCTCGAAGTGATTTATCTTTTACATTATTTATGGCATGAATTAATTTTATGTCGGCGAGATGTCGTTGTTGTAAATCTTTACTTTTATACGCGACATCATGAATGCGACACGATTGATCAATTGCGTTTATTGGATACTCTCCAGGTTTTGGTTGGTCTTGGTTATCGAGTCGGATATCGAGACGAGTTCCAGGACCACAATAATTATATCCAGGTAAATGTTTTTCACCAGGATACTTTGCCCATGGAGCTCCTGGTAATTTACCCAACGAAGCAGCGATATCTCCACCTGTTTTTAATGAAATGAATTTGTATTTTTTTGTACCACATTTCACACACTTGCCTGTAAGTGCGCGCCTGTTATTTTTTGTTATTATTGTCGTTAATCCAGTGGTATGAGTGGGCGCTCTACATCGAACACAATATAAATCCATATTATTATTATATGGATATAATTGACTTCTCAGCGACACGAAAACAAGAGCCAGTCAAACATCATCCAGCGCTACCAAATTCTATCAGACCAATTATACTTGGCTCATCTGGGTCTGGTAAAACGCAATTATTACTTAATCTGATAATGCGATGGCTCAAGTGGGATAAATTATATTTAGTAGCACCATCTGTAGATGATCAACGATGTTACGAAGTACTTAAAGATTTTAATGAAAATAGAAAGTCGCTGACGTGTCCTGATAATGATGCTATTGATTTTATTACCGATATCGATGAAGCTCCATCCATAGACGATTTTGATGGATGTATCAATAATCACGTAGTGTACGATGATGTAATGCTGGATAAACAATCCAATCCAGCTCGGATATTTTCGCGAGGCCGTCACAAAAATACAGACGTAATTTATTTAACTCAGAAATACACGCAAATTCCTAAAGTGATCAGAGATAATTGCAATATCTTAATTGTGTTTAATGGAGTATATAACTATACTTTACAAAATATTTATTATACTTGGTGTTCAGGGGACATGGATATGATTAAATTTAGAAACTTCTTTTCAAAAGCACAAGCTATTCCGTTTGGATTTATAGCGATAAATTTACATGACCCAAGATCTAGATATCGTATAGGTCTGGATAAAATCTTTGGTTAATTACAGCAGCAGAGGGGGTGAACGACCAACGTTGAGTGACCAGCGAGTAAAATAAACATACCATAAAAAAAAAACCAAAGAGTCAGAGATAAAGTAACGAGATAAGCTAACCCAATTAGAGAAATCTCATGGTCAGTTAGAGGTTGTGGTTTAACGTTATTGACCTTAAGATTTCCTTTTCGTAGGAAGGCTTATTTTTCATAAATAATGTCTCAAGCAAAATGGTCTGTTCACCCTCTCTGCTGCTTAGTATGTCTCTTTTCTGAGACATGGACAGACAATTAAACCAAAATCAAATTGTAAGACAATGATAGGAAGACTGAAAGACAATTTTACATTTATTGCATCACAAGATAAGAAATCCTTTATTGGCTCAAAAATGGAAAATAGCCTCCATTTATTGTAAAATTGTACGTGAAAGTAATACTTGCAAGCATCTTTTCTCTACCTTTAAGAAGCGAAATGATGTTGTAGCTAATAACTGTTAATTATGTCTCTAAAACTACGCACTGATCACGTCACTCATTATTGAGGTAACGGATATATTGCAAGAGCTGATATGCACAACTGAACATTCCAAGTAGAATACGCTTAAGATAACATTCGAATTCGAATTCGATATTCGACTATTCGTTTGTTGCTCCTATTGTGAAGCGACATTTAAGACCAAATTCAGTAATATACCATGCTTATCATGCGTAGCCGTAGCGCTGCTTAAAATATAAAGATAAGATTCATTTACACTAGGTAATTAAACATAAGCTGTAATGGGCATTTTGTAAGAGAAGCAAACAAGTCGAAATGCATAGCATTTTATAATATTTACAAGTGAACAACTTCAGTTTTGAAATAGAATGGAATTCAAACAACCATTCAAAATATACCCCAAAATGTCAAATTCTTAAAGTTTACATTGCTGAGAATAATGCACAGTATGGTAAGTTGATAAAAACATGGCAAACACAAGAATTGCATCAATTCCACAAAGACTTTATGTATTGGTTAACATATTAAGTTTGTGAATAGATCAGGACATATTAAACTTATTGCGATCGTCCACGAATAACCCTGCCTAAGTACAAGTGAGATTCAATGCCCATTTCTCACCTTTAGCACGTGTTCAATAAGAAGCCAATATTTTTACTTATACTGAGTTTAAAGGTAAACATCAAAATATTGTTATGTTAGAGTAATTATTTACTTTTTCATTGGAATTACAAAGTGCTCAATGAAAATTTGGACTGAATCATTCGTTTTAATTGTGAATTCATTCAAATACATTCTGTATTACATCATAGCGATACAACAAGACTATTGGTACATCGGCAGATTCAAAACTATTAGTACGTCAGAACAGTCAAGATTGGAATTCATTCGACACATTCTGTACTGGATGTTCCTCTTAAAGTTTTATTGTATAACCTAAATAAGTACATTATTTGTTTAATTTCACAAAACAAGCTATTTTTCTTTTTCTATTATTTAGCTCAAAACCTGACAAACGTAACAGGCATTGGGGACTAGTCCGGGATATGAATTTCTTTAAAATATTTCAGAACAATTAAAGTTGCTTTTAAAATTTAAATTAACTTTGTTTCGGAATTTTCGTTGTCATTGGTAAAGAATTTAATTCTACATATTTACGAAATATTTAGAGAAATCAACAGGAATTCACGATGCCATCTAACACAAAGATCTTTCTTTGAAGTCCTACTTAGAAAGGGGTAGAGTCTTTAAGAAAGGACGAGTTTCTTGGGTCTGACAGACATTACGCTATTTCGGAAGTGAAAGAGTCTTTGGCAAAACCAGAACTAGAAATATTTTGTTCAGTATTTGTTGGGAAAAAATTATTTTGGATTCAAGCGCTTTGGGTATAATTTGTAAGTATGTATCTGGTTTTGAAAGCAAATTTTAAAAATACAGTTAAGAACCAGATGGAATTAGAGTTAAGAAAGATTCATTGTCAGAAAGAAATTGTGGATACAGACTGTCATTATTCACTAAATGGTGTTTAGATGGAAAGATCATTTGGACACCAATCAGAAATTCATTGATCGAAGTTGACAATTAATTTAGGTAAAGGTTAGTTTTGCCGTGCTTTATGTTACATTTTTAGGACTTATTGTGGGACACGGTCACGTTTAACTCGTACAAGTTAAGATCAAAGCTATCCCCGAAATCTCAGTTCCATTCAGTAGAAAGCAACTGAGATGCGATTGTTGGTTATGACTGTACATTTTGTTCCATTTTCTTCGATAATTGTTGAACCCCTCACCAATTTGTTCAGTAAGAGATCCAAATTGCATTGGTCTGACAAACATCAGTAGGCTTTTGATAAATTAGAGGTAATACTTAAGGGTGACCAGTTCTTTCAGCTCCAAATTTCAGTCAGTAATTTAAAATTTCTGTTGATGCACATGATGTATGCATTGGTGGAGTATTTATTCAAGAAGACAAAAATCGCGTGGATCATCCAGCATATTATTCACACAAAAATAAACATGCACCAATGAAATTATTCCGCAATAGACGAGTAATGTTGGGCTTCGATATTTGTTTTAGCAGCAGGCAGGGTGAACAGACCACTTTGTACGAGACCTTATTTTACAAAAATAAAGGTTCCTACAGGGGCTGAAAAATAAGGTCAATAACGCTAAACCGAACCTCCTAACTTTATTATTACCGTATAGTTTGAAAAACGAATAATAAATCGTTTGGGTTAGCTCATTTTTGTTATTTTATTGACTTTTTGTTTTTTCTGTTATAATGCGTTTAGTTTACTCGGCGGGTCACTCAATTTTTGTCGTTCACCCTGCCTGCTGCTCTGCTGCTGTAATTAACCAAAGATTTTATCTAGACCTACACGATATCTGGATCTTGGATCATGTAAATTTATTGTAATAAATCCAAACGGAACAGCTGTGCTTGAGCAAAAAAGTTTTTGAACTTCATCATATCCATATCCCCTGAACACCAAGTATAATAAATATTCTGTAAAGTATAATTATCTACTCCATTAAACACAACCAAAATATTGCAGTTGTCTCTGATTACTTTAGGTATTTGTGTATATCGTTGTGTAACATAAATCACGTCCGTGTTTTTATGTCTACCTCTGGAAAATATTCTAGCTGGATTTGTTTGTCTGTCCAGCATAACGTCATCGTACACCACTAAATTATTAATAAATCCATCTAGGTCATCTACAGATGGGGCTTCATCAATATCGGTGATAAAATCAACAACATCATCATCATCTTCATTCAGCAATTTTGCATTTTCATTAAAATCTTTAAGTACTTCGTAACAGTGTTGATCATCTACAGATGGTGCTACTAAATACAATTTACTCCATTTTAACCATCGCATTATTAAATTTAATAATAATTGTGTTTTACCCAATCCAGATGGACCTATTATAATCATCCTTATCGAATTTGGTAATGCTGGATGATGCTTCACTGGCTCCTGTTTTCGTGTGGCCGAAAAGTCAATTATATCCATATAATAAATAATATGGATCTATATTGTGTTCGATGTAGGACGTCTACACCTACTGCTGAATTAACTACAATAACAACAAAAAATAAACGACGTGCTCTGACGGGCAAATGTGTAAAATGTGGTACCAAGAAATACAAATTTGTCAAAACAAAGACAGGTGGAGATATAGCCGCTTTATTAGGAAAATTACCAGGAACTCCGTGGGCTAAATATCCCGGTGAGAAACATATTCCTGGATATAATTATTGCCGTCCTGGAACTCGACTTGATATCCGACTTGATAATCAAGATCAACCAAGATCAGGAGAGTATCCAATAAATAAAATTGATAAAGCGTGTCATGTTCATGACGTTGCGTATAAAAGTAAGGATTTGCAACAAAGGCATCTCGCAGATGTAAAATTGATTCATGCATTAAATTCTATACCAAATAAATCTGTTAGAGATAAATTAGCTAGTTTTCTAGTAAAATCTGCCATGAAAGGTAAAATAATGCTAGGGGCTGGTAATTAATTATATAAATATTATAATGGAATCCATTTATTATAGCCCAAGAGGATATTGGAGAGGTAGATCAGCTATTATTAAATTATCTGAAGCAGCAAAAGTCTCACGTTCTGTTGCTGCAGCGTGGTTAGCACGACAGGCAATATGGCAAATTTATCTACCACCACCTAAAAATATTCAATATGCACATTTTGATGTCAGCGTCCCTAATGAGGTTCATCAAGCAGATATTTTTTTTTTACCACACGATACCATTAAAATTGGTAAACGTCAATCACGCACATACAAATACGCATTAACTGTCGTTGACGTTGCAAGCAGATATAAAGAAGCTGAACCATTATCAACAAAGACAGCGTTTGAAGTTGCATCTGCGTTTGAACGAATTTATCAGCGAGGACCTTTGCGATGGCCACAGTTATTACAGGTTGATCCGGGCAAAGAATTTCTTGGTACAGTATTATCGTTGATGAAGAAACATAACGTTAAAATCAGACGAGGACATACTGAAATTCATTGTGATCAGGCAATTGTTGAACGATTTAATCGAACACTTGCTGAGCGGTTATTTGGATACCAATATGCGAAAGAAATATCTACTGACTTTAAATCCGGTGAGAGATCTCGTGAATGGGTTGCAAGGTTACCAAATGTGATAGCTGCATTAAATAACGAAATTACTCGTTCAACTTCCATGAAACCTTCTAATGCGATCACAAAAAAATATATACCCCGTAGCGATGACAGACATCAACATCAACCAGTATTAGGTAATGTAACTGTAAGATATTTATTCGAACCTGGCGAACTTGAAGGTGGTAAAAAAAGAGCAACTGATCCTATATGGAGCGTGACTACACATACAATTTCTAGTGTAGTTAGATCTACTGGTAGACCTCCAATCTACAGATTAGATTCGAGAGCCCCTCAACGTGGATTTGTACGTGAACAATTACAGGTAATCCCTGAAGACACACAATTACCACCACATACAATTACATAACCAGAACCAGGGCGTGCAGCGCCCCGACGTCGATTACACTCGAGACAGGTCAGCATCACATTATCACGTGTATGACCAAGATCACTATTAATTCTGTCTATGGTAAATTGTCTTGGATTATTATTCGAATATTGCCATAACATATTACAGTTACAGCTTGCACAATTATTATTCTGTAGTTGTTTTAGTTTTATAATAAATTCAACATCAATATCAAAATCACGTTTATATTTTTTGTCACACTGCTTATAACCATATAGTTTTTTTCTTATTACGTCATTATTAACAGTTTGATTATTATTTTCTGTAAAATTCATAATAACCCTATGTAGTTGAGATATTCTTCTGACTCTAGAAACTGCGAGATAGACTAAATTCGACCATTCAATCCGATCATCTATAATCCAGATATTTGTATCAGAAATAGTTAACTCCTGTGACGAGTGAATAGTTATAGCGTTTCCTAATGTCCACGGTGATTTATTCATATTCAGCGCATTCTCAACGACATTAATATCGACTAAAATAATATCATTCAAGACAAGATTCTGTATTCCACCACCAGGAATTTCAACATCAATATTCTGTCGTCGAGTATCTGCTGGGTGATAACATAATGGTACAGGTAGATCTGAAAACTTTTCTTTATGTAACAGAAATAATTTATCCTGTAGTTCATCACGAACTATCTTTCTACTTGCAACTATTAAATCCGTGGGATTCCATAAATTTAGAAAATCATTCATAGAAGTCTCTGGAATTACTCCTCGCATTATTTCACATTGTATTCTGTCTGGCTGAAGTCTGATTAACCTTTTAAATTCCTTCAGCGGTTCATCAATAGCTCTATGGTCGTCATTTATTTCTTCATAATAATCTACGTTATTCTTCAGCCATTCATGTGGAGACTGTCCAATAAAGGGTGGTGGTTGACCATGATCACCGCACATTATTATAGCAGTATTCTTTGTCAATAGCCATTCAAGAAATGTTTTTAATATTTCTAACGACACCGTGCATATCTCGTCCCATATAATATATTTAGGTATATATTTCTCACCCATTCTCTCAGGAGAACATGTGTCTCCGCACCATCTAAAGAAACTATGATAAGTACACGATTTTACTCCTCGCTCTTTTATTTCTCTGGCTAATTTATGTGTCGGTGTCAAAACAATTATATCTGAATTATTATTCATGAATAATTTAATCACACGTGTTGTTTTACCTGAACCACCGCATCCATTAAGATAAACGGTTTTATGTCTAGATACAGGATCGTACACAGATGGTGCTGATGACTTTGATACTTGATTATTATTTTTGTGATATATTTCCTTAATTTCAAGTCGGCAGATTCAAAATAGCTAAGTATATTTTCTTGTTTTATTCTCCATGATCCCCATTTACCATTATCAAGTAGCGGTTTTAATAAACCCGTATATTTTTTATTTATATAAAACGAATCCGTGGCGACTCTGACAGCATCACGAGGAAATCTATTTATTATAGATAGTAGATTTATAGAAACATATGCCAACATAGATGATCTTAAATGAGTAAATTGTGGTGAGTCACCATCAAGATAACTCACAATTGTACCTAGTTTGGTTCCGTCTGACAAATAAGCATTACTTCGAATTATAAATGTGTTTTTTTCTGTTGTATCAGCGATTATAAAATCAAGTTCAGCATCGTCCATAATCAATCTTGTACAGTGTCTTTTATGATCATATGCTCCTCCTTGAGTAAATTTACCAATTATCTTTCTACCAAGATCTTTTGCAAGTTTTTCATCATGCTCGTCTCTGCATTTACGTATATTATTAGTAATTTTAATAATGTCATCTTCATTAAGATTAGGTAATTCTTTCCTGGCATCATCAATATTAAATCTATTTGGTTCTGGTAACCAAACTTGCTTCAGTGGACTATATGATATAATCGCCTCACTCACCTGTAAAGATATTAAAATTCCAACATCAAGCATATATCGCAATAATACTATTGGAACCCAACATTTTTCTGAAAAATGTCTTCCAAACCAAGCATAAGTAATCGGATGGAGATTTTCTGCAAATTCGAATGATTCTACACGAGCAAATCCGGTTAAGTCAAAATCTGGTAAATGTCCGTTTATCGCAACCCTGGTCATTTCGTGTGATGGATGTCCGAATCTCTTAAAGTATTCAGAACATTCTCCGTATCCAAGAAAACTTCCAGGATAACACGCTGCCATATCAACAGATATAAC
This sequence comes from Megalonaias nervosa, assembly GCA_016617855.1. Lineage (NCBI taxonomy): Eukaryota > Metazoa > Mollusca > Bivalvia > Unionida > Unionidae > Megalonaias > Megalonaias nervosa. The sequence goes on along the minus strand of JAECUM010021859.1, from coordinate 13,064 downwards.
GTCATTACACTTATATTTAGTATTCCATAATCCTCCATGTCCATATTCTACACAGCTTTTATGAATGTCTTCAAGAAATTCCGATCGTGTCGGTTTCCATAAATTTTTCTCCTGAGCGAAATGAGCCGCTACAGATGGAACTGTAAAACAATTATTTAATAATTGTCTAACTTTGACATCGTCTGAAGTATATTTCAGCGCAAGATTTTCCATTTCTACATTAAGAGATTCTGTACGGTAAATATCACCATTTGGCCGTACAAACTCATCGTAATGATCATATTCTGAACTTTGAAATAACCAAACGGATACAGGGTCACTTTTACTGATATTTTTGATAAAATCAAATATATATCCATCATAAAATTTAACCGTTCTATCTCGTGTAAATATTGTTACTGCTGAGGTCCATGCGTGCGAATTATGATCAACGATTGTATAGGAGCTCCTCTTGATTCATATTTTGGTTTATATAAAATCTCTCCTGTCAGCGTTTTTACTGTTATTGGGAATTTTAATATCTTTTCTAGTTCAGCGACATCTTTGATAGACGCTCCGGTATCTTTAACTGATTCTGCCCATGTATTTATTTTTTTACGTCGTAAATCTGTTAAACCATTACCACGTATCGCGTTTATGAAATGTTCTGTAACTCGTTCATCTACACAGTTTATTCTTGACTCTGACAGTTTCATAGGCTTTAGATCCCCGACGTCAGGTTTATCATTCAGCGGATATATTGCATATACAACTGCAGTCACAGGGTACCCCCGTTCATAATATGGTTTATCAACACCGGTTAGTATTCCGGGCTTAGATTTATTACTCAAAAGAACAATATTATTTCCTGACTGTATGCGTACTGGATCGCGCTTATCACTAATAATCCAAATATCTTCTTCTGTATTAACAATAATTTTTATTAAAATAAAATATTTTTTATCATCAAGGTGATTAATAATTACTTTTCCTCGTTCATCATTCATCATATTAGTAACATTTCCAACTCTGAATGTTGACCATACATGAGCCGCACCATCGTCACGAAATTCCTTCTTGGCTTCACGAATACGTTTGGTTACATCCTCATCCGTTAATGCCAGATCTTGCATCAAAGTACTAAATTTGTACTCAGATAGTCTGTCAAGATCAAATCTAGCTCTTTTAGATTCAATCATGGATAATTCCTCCATATAATTAAAACAAATATTTAAATTAAAATTTTAGTATATATAATGATTGAAACAAAGAACAAATGTGCTTGGCTCAAAATTCGATATACTTCTCTTTGTAATAAATCGTGCGTGAACAAATACTGTGGAAATCATGCACAAAGTATCAAAAATGGAAGTACAGGACCAATACCATGTGTGCAATGCGGTATTGGAGTGAGGGGAAAAACTCAATTGTGTTTAAAATGTGGCGGAAAAAAATACAGGGAACTAAAACGATATTATGACAAAAAAAAATAATACTTTGACGTCAGGTAAATCTCCTATACAAACCGTAGATTATCTGACCAGATTTCAAAACAATGATTTAGACAAATAATATTATATATAAATGGAGCAAAACGAATTTGTGAAACATCCTACAATAAAAAATTATGAATCATCCCGAGATGGTGTAATCAGACACTGTAAATCAAAAAACCCAGTCGGTAGTCTTAATAAATTTGGTTATTTTACATTTAATACTAGTGGAAATAAACATTATTTATCAAGTAGATTCATCTACGAATGTCATTTTGGAGTAGTTGAAAATGGACTTGCAGTTGATCACATTGATGGAAATCCCAAAAATAATCGGTTATCTAACCTGCAAGCTATTACACAAAGTCAGAATACTACACTTGGAAATACAGTAAGGTGTAAATTATTCGGAAAGAGAGCTATTAAATCCATAAATACAGAAACAGGACAAGAAATGACTTTTCCCTCAATTAATGCGGCTGCAAAACATTTTAGCATAAATCCACGATCGGTGCAATTTGTCGCAAATAATATTACTAGATCAGCATATTCATTCAAATACTATCAGCCAATTATATTTGAATATATCTAACTCTGTACCCTTAATAAATAAATTGTATATAGTTTGACTCTATATTTTGCCATGGGTACCTTCACCGTCGCTGCTCTCAGTGTCACTTTCACTTTTGACAGAATCAAATAACATAATCTTTCTCAACTGCATTACACCATTATCCACGATCTTCTTTTTCTCGTATTCACGAGATAGTTCGGATCTGATATTTTCGATCGAACGTGCAAGAGGCGCAAATAGTTTTACCTGTTTTTCATTTACCATAGCTAATGATTCTAACATAGACTGATAAATTGATTTTACAAATTTATAATTGGATGGTAATGTGTATTTATTTTCAAATTTTCTTTGTTTTAATATTTCATAATCGCATAATATTTTTTCAGGATTGAGATTATCAGATAGATTTATTCCGTTATGTTTTAATTTTTTAATAGCAGAAATAATAACATTAATGTTTTCTTGGTTCATTATAAAATAATTATTTCTTTAAAATAAAAAATAATATCAGTCTCTGAATAATTATTTAAAAAAATGTAGTCCCCATAACCCCATGTGAACCTCTAGGTTGTCATATGACATCCTAGCAGGATCAGAAGGTCAGGGGACTGTTTTGAGGATGATTATGATTATGTTTATTTATACATATGGTTATGATTTTGATTTTTGAGGACAGCACAAACCCCATGTGAACCCCTAGGTTGTCATATGACATCCTAGCAGGATCAGAGGTTACATATAAACTTATCTCTAAGAACTTAATTCTCAGGACAGCACAAACCCCATGTGATCCCCTAAGTTGTCAAACAACATCTTAGCAGGATCAGAGGTTACATATAAACTTATCCTAATGACATATGATTGTATGGTTATGAAATATATATACAAATGGTGATGACGGGGGAATCTTGTCTACGTCCAACAGATTTTGTACACTCTCCCCCCCATACAAAACCCCGGGGAGTGTAAAAGGTACACCCCTCAAGGGTGTATGGTAGGAGAATGTATTTTGTCTGTTGGATTTCGAGGAAATTCTCCGGGTTCCCCCAATTAAATAGCATCAATCGCCAAATGCAAGGTAAAATACCTTTAGCATTTTCGGAGACTCGAACACACGAGAGTCTGCACAACTTCGATCTACGTCCAACCGTCTTACCACTTCGGCCATCGCTCTCTTATCAATAATACAGTTAAATTTAAGTATATACATATATAAAATATTTGCGCTACCTCACAGAACTTGTATTACTAATAGAAATGTAGAACTGTACTTCAATTTTTCAAAATTCATAAAATAATTACACGTATAAGTTATAGTTCGTTAAGGTAACAGACAGACGGACTAATACGCTATACACGTATATACAACTGGGTTTGTACAGGTAACGACGTAGTATTAAGGGAAATAATCGTTTAATTTACTCCGCAGAGAGAGATAGCCGAGTTATCTCGCTTTATTATATATACAATTGCTTTAATCATAGAAATTGATTATTGTTCATGTATTTACTCATCATATTATTTTTTTTGCTCCTGATTAAATAATCAGACGTTCTACGAGCGTATATACAAATTAATATTAAGAGACTCTTGTCTTAGATCCAAAATGTTTCCTGCCTGGTCAGTAAGTTTGAAATTTATTCTTGTCAGAAATGGATTATGTACACGTAGATAAACTGGATTAATTGGCTCAGATACAATTAACCACCCGGGCGGATCTTTAGGACTGAATGTATATAGTACATACCCCTGTTGGGCCTGGTTAGACTTTGAAAGATCTACTTGATAACTGTCATCAATTACGTCACATACTAAATTGACTGCAATTGTTGTTGTTATATTAACAATACCAGGTGAGATATGGCGACCTCCACCATGTGGATCATTATTATATTTAAGAATAGTTGGTGGTGGGGCTATTTTTCTCCATGATTCAATTACTCCCGGATAATATTCTTCAATAAGATCATTTAATGATTTTTTCATTTCAGCGTTATTTAAATCTGGTATAAGAAATGTTTGTAAATCTTTTTCTGTTATTTTATAATGATCAAGAAATACTTGTTTAGATTCTGGATTTGTGTAACGATTTCCATCGAATTTAGTCGCAGTGTTTATAATACTTCGATTAACGAAGTATAAATCGAACAAGATACCATTTAAATGTTTTATTGACTCGATTATTTGCTGCTTTACACTTTCATTATAATGTTGTGATAATGAAACAAGTAAATTTCTTAAATCATTAAACGTTTTATCGTATTCAGGTTTAAGAGTATCTAAAAAATGTTTAATAAATCTTACATCAACAGTATAGAAACTAATCTTCGTCCTGGTGTCTGTGTTAACAATAAATAATGCTTCATTCAACTTGGGGATTCTTTTACCGTCAAAATCGGTAAAGTAATATCTATCTTCGTTTGGAAATCCAAATCTTGTATTATTACTCCATGGTTGTTTTCCTCGATATTCTGGATCTTTAATGAATTTTTCTTTACTCGTTTTAAATTCTTCTATTTTTGGTTCTGAAACTCCATTATAAACAGGTGTGACTTCAGGCCATTCTAATACTGATCTAATCGAACTTTGATAAATATCTACGGAGTAATCAGGGGAATTTATTTCAATAACCGCTGATAATGTCGGTTCGTAGACAGTAATTGCTATTTTGGATTCTTTTCCTGTAACAGATTTAATTCTGCGTTGGAACTCATCATTAATCTGTTCTATTTGATAACTACCCGTTGGAATAGCAACTACTTGCCAATCAGGAGTTCCATCAGGCTTATTCTTATTAGCGAATACTAATGAATTATTTGGCTGTAGTCCACCAAATGGTTTTGATCTAATATTGGGCCAGCTATAATAAACCCGTAACTGTGCTAATGCTATTTCTTTTGCAGGAATTGATGTTGGAAAATTGACACTAAACTCAGGATTGGTCGAACTTAACGATATCATAGTAGTTTTTGACGGAGTTGTATTAGTGACGATCTGCTGAAGTAACTCCCTGTCTGTCATTATTATTATCATTATTATTTAATTCATTAAAATCATTAGCGATCACCTTAAAAGCGTCATCATAGGTTTTCATCATCATAGCAAATTCAGTATCGGATATTTCACCATCACTGACACACGAAGAAATGTACAAAGATAGTTTAGAACATGCATCTGCCACTGTATGTAATTTAATCATATAATCGTGCAATTTAGCATTTGTACAGGTATCTATCTTTTTGGCTATAATACCGAGAACTCCAGCAATAGTCGTTGATGCTGAAACGATGATGGTTATAACAGTAGGTGCTGTCATCGTTAATGTTGATAATAATAATCCTGTTCCAGCAATAACAGCAGAAACCGAGTAAACAACTACATCAATAACAACTATACGTCTTTTGTATTTTTTTATTTTTATGTTATAATAGTCGATAAAATTATTTAGTTTAGTGAGACGCTCACATATCTGATTGCATCTGTAACGTTGAACGTCGATGCGAGACTGAGGTTGATCCATTATTGTTATATTAAGTGACTAATTGCGGTGTTTCAGCTACAAATTCCAAACACCACCAGTAAGACGCTGCGGTTATTGTTTGATCATCTGCTTCGAGTAAAAATATTTCTTCAGCATCTTTATTTAACACCACAGATACGGTTCCAGAGAAAATATCAATTGAATGACGCCATAGATATTTGGTAAATATACTAAATTTTGCACCACTAAATACGGACAGTCTATAAACACCAGTAACCTCCGCGGTATATTTGATAGTGTTATTTTGTGGTGTCCATGTTGATGATCCTGATGCTACTGTATATACGATATTTTTAATTTGTATGTGTGGAATTTTAATCAGATTAGTTTTTTGAACAATATTAGGTATTCCACTGACAATGTCGTTGAGTTTCATGTTAACGTCGGAGAGTTTTATGTCAACGGTTGGTGGATCACCAAAAAAAATCTTTAATGGATTTGTTTACATTTCTACGAAATTTGTACGTGATTAGTAAAAGTATTATTTAGTGTGGTCATTTCATTATTGATTGTAGCTAGCGAAGTTGTTATAGGAATTTCCTTATCATCGACGTATTTTTTTGTTGCAGCATCAAAATCATATTCTGGTGTTCTAAGATTATTAATACCATTATTATTCATGTTGAGAAATGCACGCATTATACCGCCGTTGGCCAATACGTATTTAGATTCTTGATCGTCGACATATTTCCTTGTTGCGGCGTCTGTATCTGCGGTTGGGTTTCCAAGGCCTATAATTTTATTTTGATTCATAATAATGCTACCTGTAAATGAATCACCAGCTTTCTTAATATAATCGCTGACTGACGTACCGGAATCTTGTATTTTACCCTATCAGTAAAAGTAACTATATTATTAACAACAGCATTAGGAACTCGTATAAGTACATCTGGCAGTTGTATATTACTAGTTTTTAATCGTCCTTCCTTATCCTGAAAAACAACTACTTCGTTTTGATCCACACTGATTATGTTTAATAAATCATCAATCTCATTTCTGAGCTGATCGAGAGTTGCGTATTTAGATAAATCAGCTTGCTGATGACTTTACCACGAGAAGATCTTCCATAAATATCCACCATTATATTTACTAATGTCTGTTTAAATGTGACAATGTAGTATATTCATGTACAACTTTGTGAGGTGGTTTTGTTGATTTTGATATAGCATCAAGTACATTAAGTACTTCTCGACCACATATTGGTGGATCAGTTAATGTTTGTGTTGGTAATGTTGAATACCATATTGGAGTACTTTGATAGCCGCTAATATACTTTAAGAATTCTTTTGGTGGAGCTAGTCCATATGAATCAAAATAAATAATTACACGTGGATCAATTGCATATCCGACCCAATGCGTGCCTGGACCAGAGTTTTCATCGAGATTAATAATACCGGTTTCAATATTGTTTGGTTGTTTCGGTAATTGATCGCGCATGAAAACTCCTCTAAAAATTTTTATTTTTAATTTTTTAGCAGCATCTAGTAAATCAAAATTGGACATAGGAGATATCAGTAAACTGTCCCTGGTAATCTTAGGCCTTTTCCGTACCATGAATGTGGAGTCCCTGGTAATCTTAGACCCCTTCCCTTTTTTTTGATTCCCTTTCCTGTTGCTTTCTTTAATGCCATTCCAGCAGTGGTTCCAACAGCGCCTAATGCAGCTGCTTTTGCAACAGCTGGGGCTGCAGCGGCTATTAATGCTGGTATAGCAGCAAGAAGTGGAAATATACCACCCGTCTTAATGATATCTTTAATGGCATCCGCAGAAAGATTAAATTTTATACCTTTATTTGATTTTTTGGCTTCATTGAAATGCCTGAGCTGACGTTCAGTAAGAGATAATTTATTTGAACCGCTCATCTGATCTTTCTTTAGCAATATTTTTAATCCGCAATTATTTTTTGATGCTGATTGTATCCTTTTAATCTGACCAGGAGTCAGACTAACACTAACGTGATTATACGACATTATAATATTCATAAACGATCTAATTACATGTTTTCTACTGGCGCATCAACGACTCTCATTCATCCACCAGCACCTTCAAGTAACATCGATTTATCACTGAGTATAACAGCAATTGCTCTGTAATTAGGAATATCTATAATATTTCTGTTAACACGAGCTCGAAAATGTATATCGACTACTGACTGTCTGGTTAAATCTAAATGTTCGAGTGAAAAGTAATAAATTGGATATAGGGTTGTAAAATCCAATTGTGATATTTGTAAACCAGTATCAATATTTTGATCACGACCCATGAACGTCATTAGACGATGATATGCACCTGCTACATGATTTTGTTCAAAATTCAGTAATATATCCTCGGATGGTTCTTGATGCCCATTTATCCTTAACGAAATCTCGGAAACACCAAGATTATCAAATATCATTAAACTTTTTGTTTGATTACCTACACGTGTATTATCCTGAAGCACAATGAATATATGTCGTGGTGCGGCTATTCCCTGTTGAGACGCTATTTGCCATGTAAATAAACCATTAATTGCACTCTGAAAAGCATCTGTGGTTATTGTTAACCATGACAACGCTGATTTACCACCTTGTTAGCTTTTCTGTATAAATTACGTTTCTCTTTCAAGACTTCCAATCTTCGAAATAGCGTTAAAGACATTATTCCAAGAGGTTTCAACAAATATCACACGTGTACGAGCGAAAACATTGCGTATTACGTCACTACTTATTTCACGTGAATGTGGATACATTCTCATATTAGTGTTGATTCAGAACAGAGCGAGAAGTCGTTTTCTCAAAATGATGGAAATTCCTTTCGAGAAGCAATAATATCAAAGCTCATATTGTATTCTTTTGTTGGTAGAACCTTTAGACTGATTTCATTGTACTTGAGCAAAATCCTGAAAGCCAATTATGAAATTTTAAGTTCTCAAGATGTGTGAATCTCGCTTCTTCATAAATGAACCCTATCTAAAACAACTTAGCTTTTGATACAGAGAGTACAGCGTCCACTTGTTTCATTTGCTCTCCGTGATCTTATTATTAGGATAACCCACTGATTAACGTTAGATACTTAAATTATATTATCCCATAATATGTAAGCAGATTCCAACTGGTCCATAAAAATTAGTTGACGCCACACATGGACGTAACCGCTGGTCTTAAGCAAATAGGATTTACCAAACGTTCAAGTTGTTTTATTCTATCCCCTCGATTTGATACAAAATAGGTAATTGGCGTGATAATGTAAAAATATTGGTCACATTAAATGTAACAATGCAAGAAACACTAACACCATTTGCAGATCAAAGTATATTCCGCACTAATTAGGTTCTTACGGAAATACTCAAGGGCATCGCTTTAACGGATGGTTAACACTTGTTATGTTTGAATATTAAAGGACGTGTCCCATTTATGATGATTAAACACTGAAACCAAATTAAAATACAAAACGAAACATGGCTTTCATTTGACAGGACTTATTTAATTGATAATTATTCCTTAAAGTTTTGCATCCAGTAGATATTACCATTAGTTCCAATGGTTGATATTTCGTGGTGTATTGTTATTTATATTGTTTCGAGATTTAGTTCTCAGGAAAATTTTTAAAAAATATGACTTAATAAAAGTTGGAAAGATCTTGATGCGGATTGCAAATTTCGATTTCCGCAGCTCAGCAAATAGGCTCCTATTTTTGTATGTGTGTGTGTCCATTTACTATAGGAACAAAATGGAATCCACACCTGCCCTCGCATAATAAACGGTTTGTCAAGATTTGTTTTGGGGGATGCGAATTGTATTTATTACATACCCCCTTTTACGCTTTCTAAATATTTTAGCTTTAATGTATGAATGAACTTCAAAACCAATTGGGATTTATAAATGGTCGATTCTCTGCATCCAAAAATACCTTCGCACGGCTGTCAAAGAAGGCACCTAAGTGGTTCGAACCTGGATGTGTGTGATACGGAAATACGGATTAAACAGCAGTGTCGATCGGCAGATTAGCCATGTACACTAAATGAGTATTTAATAAAACGATAGAGTGGTGTGTCACACTTTTGTACTTCAAGAAACTCGATGTCCATGATTCCACCCCACCATGGTTTGTGTCAGAAAACCAAACTTAGGATATAATGTCAACTTTCTTATCCCTAATTTCACTTCAGGTGTCTTGTTATCAAAGTGACTTATCATCAATTACTGTTATAAGGGTGACATTAACAGAAGATGGTGAATTTTCGCTCAAAATCTCTTTGCAACAAAAGTAGAACTATCATAACTGTGGATTTAAGATAGTGAACGTATATTCTGCGCCTTACCAAGTACAAAATGACTTCTCCCATCCCAATAGTCACTTTATTGACACTGATTTACCTGATTTGATGAATTTATTTCTTGTCACCCGTATATTTGTCGTTATTCTCCTGATTATTTCCTGAAGAGTTTGCTCTCATTGGACTGTTTTTTAATCATATTTTGCTTCTTTTATAATTTGTATTCAACGTCTCCTGTCCAGTCGTATTGTAATCAAATCCACTATGGGTAAAAAATATTATCACTATTTCCTCTAGGTGAGGAATCTGTTTATTTTCTTTGATTCATTGTACAGTTAAAGTCAGTTCGTTTCAGCTTTTCTATCCGCTCTACCTCTGTCTATCGACAGTTCTGCCTGCTTCTACTCTTTCGGCAGTTTTTTATGTCTCACTTACAGACTTTAGACCATCCTCACGTTCAGATTATAACACAGAACAGCCCACCTAAACACAATTGGCTGAGCCAAATCGGGAGCGCAAAACCCCAGTGAAGCTCCTGGAATCATTCATTTGACACTCATTCAATTCATTCAAATTTGAAGATGATTCCCTATTCAAACTACTTGCAAGATACTTTCAGCATAATTCCACCATAAATCTCGCTCCATGATATCAAACTGTGGAAGACAATCGTCCAAATCCTAGTGAAATGGGTGAATGTCCACTCTGGTATTGGAATTGCATAAAGGTATATGGGAGATTTGTCTCCCTTGATTAGAGTTAAAACTCTCACCACGAAAATTCAATTTTATTGATGAGTCCACACAATTTGTTTCTGTGCCATTACACAGATGCTCCTATGTGATGGCATGCATTTTTATAATACTACCAGTGTTAGTAAGATTTGAGCAACGTACAGATCCGAGACAATCAACAGCTCTTCTATTATTAAATTTCTTCTCCAATGAATTTGATTTATATTCAGTTTGAGAAACGCTTTAGTGAAATTTAACTTCTAAAACTGCTCATTATTTACTGTAGTTGATTATCGATATAATAATTCTGATCTAATGAGATTTACTTACAACCGAAAAAACTTCACCGAAATCTTTAACTCACTCGTCCATTTTTTATTTAAGTTACTCCAGGGACCATTACATTTCAGTTTGGTTTGTTTGGGTTTAAAACGAGGAAAACAAAGTCCAGTCCAAAGTATTGGTGCAATCTGTTATTCCTGGTTTAAACAGAACAGCGGAACTACTCCGTCTGTCAAAGATTGTCTAAATGAGTTTAGCACACAAGGTTTCACTAACTATCAACAACGTGGGCTTTCAAATTTTACTTTAAAAGAACCCCAATTTCAGAAGAATCGTCCCACTGGGGCTGCCAATATGTAACACCTTTCCGTCTCTTCAGGAATGCATGGTACTGTTATGGTCAGTATGAGAATGCATGCTTTTGGACCTGAGCGGTTGTGAACCAGGACAATATTACAAGACGTTCAATTTTCGATTTGACTATGGTCAAGTGACCCAAAAATGTCTATGACAAAGTAAGTTTATTTTCAAGAGTAAGAATATTTTATTAAATAAAGGTAAGAACTAACCATGAAAGAGATCCAGTGCACTCGTGCGGGGGTTAGTCCAAACATTTCATCTGCATTGTGGCTGGCCTTGTATTTACGAAAACAATCAGGCCCACAGATGACTTGAGGAAAGCATTATTGGCCTGATATGAAGAGAAAAATAGCGAATAATATGTTATATATTGGTTGAAAAAGTAACTTGAGGTAAAATAAATAAACACTCTGGTTTATAAGAAAGCCTCAGGCTCCCGCCTCCCTCTGACCCACACCTTCCTCCGGCCGCCCCTCCCCAAAGGAGAATTACGGCTGGCGGAAACTGGAAGAGACAGCTAGCCAAACACTGGGAGAATGAATGTATGTAGTTTATGGGAGGTTATGAAAAATCACCCAAGAATTTAAGTCAAGAAGTCGGTTGTGCAGTGCGTGTTATCAATATAGTAAGTAACAAGGTTGATTCAAACAATCACAACAAAATCAATACTTCTACCATATAATGAATTAGTTAAGCTGCTTTTTATGTCAACATTGTGACTAATTGATGTTTTAAATAATATGATTCAATATTTTTATTATTTGTTTCTAAGTATAACTCTATCCAATCCAGCGAATGTTGATCTCTACACAGTAGGTATATTTGCGTATATATAAGCGTTTCACCTAGAAATCCATTACCAAATGCACAATGTAAGGTAAAGGGGTATTTTCGTCGAAAATTAGAGCAATTAAATTCTTAGATGTTTCGTTCTATTTTCTTTCTATACATAAAGTCTGCATCGTAAGTGTCTACCAATGTAGTATACACCTATACAGTTTGTCAACCTTCAAAACTCGTCCTTTTGTGAGAATGATTTGAGCGTTTCTTCGAACTAATTTCCAGAATCGGTATATCATCCTTACAATTTATGACATGAATCAACTAGATACAGAATGTTGAAAAAACGTGTACTCTTGAACACATACAAGCTTTTCGCCACAAAAGTTTACGTCCTTTTCAAAATAGCCGCACATTTGTCAACATTTTCTAAACTATAGAAACAATGAAACTTCATAAAGAAGGCATAGAAGAGAGAATTGGAAAAAAATAGTGTCTAAACTGCAACGCATTTTGTGAATCGCATCTGGAAAAACAGCTGGAAGACAACATGCAAAGTGATGTATTTTTCAGTGTCTCTTTCAGAATCAGTCATAGAATATTGTGTAGATGCTGCTGATGGTGTTTGGATCAGTTCAAGAATGTGTAATGAACTACCAGAGATGCGTAACCTTCATGAACGTCTCTAATGATTGCCAAGGCTACGTGATATCTTTCAATATAGAAATATAGAAATATAGTGCATAGAGTAAAACCTACCCTACTGATTGTGTTAATTATGCACAGTTTTCTGACCTCTTGTATATCATTTGGTGAAAGCAACCCTTCCTTTTTGGATTAGGTCTTGATTACCAGGAACGTGACAATTAACAACATGGCTTCCAGTTCCTGTCTAATGAGCTTCGATACATCCGAGAACATGTCCCTATCGTCGCAATATTTCAATTCATTTATCACTTGCGTGAGCTTATCTTTGCACGCCTTGTAAATGAGATGGCGAGAGATGCTAAGACATATTTACATATTTATTATAATATATATATATATATATATATATATATATATA
>JAECUM010021858.1:0-24009 GCA_016617855.1 Megalonaias nervosa | reverse complement strand
GTTCAATTTTAGAACACCATCATTTCTTTGTATCAGTTGTTGAACTCGGTGCGAACAGCGGTGCACTCTGTTTAAAATTATGTGCTTGGCAAAACGCACTTGGTGGCACTGACATCGCAGTTAAGACTATGTCTGTTAATACAGGATTGACAAGAATTGGCCACTGTCAACAATCAAGCGCTTGTCATCGAAATCACAGCTTTTGGCAACGGAATTGTTTTCATGGCCAATAATTTCATTAGATGGCGGCTGTCCCTGGAAGATAAAATGCACAACGAAATCCCCTGACAAAGTCATCTCCGAGGAAGAGTTTAATCGCATCTTGGATGATCTTGACAAATATTTGGCATTGAATGGTGGCACTAAAGAAACGAACTGATAGACGGTGTAGTAGTGGTCAGAGCAGTACAACACTTTAAAGGTAACCTAATAATTTTGTTGGCATAGCCCCCGGGTTAGACACCCACTTATGTGGGGGGTAGGGTAATGGGGGTATACCTATGTCACCTGAGGCAAAGTCTCATTGTAATCTACTGTATGAATTAAAGCAGTGACATGTATATTTATAAAATATTTGAATGAATACTCAAACTTACCGATTAAGTAACTCTAAACTAAATCATGTACTTACAATACATTCTTTACATTACTTACAATACATTCACTGAGAATAAAATCGCAATACTATTCGTGTGAGGAAAATGTATTTGAATAAGGAATGCTGAGAAAAGTCACTGAAAACAGCGTGCGGGTGAAGATACCATTTCAAGAATAAAGCTCCCTAGTAATGTGGAATCACTTCAAAACCATATGGTGGCTGTAACATATTCTAAAGAGTGCACACAAAGCAGGTATATCAAACTTTCCGAGTTGACAGCGACGAGGAATACCCATCAACAATGATGATGACTAACTCACTCGGGCGATACCAGGGGAAGAATTTTAAGGCATTTTATCGGAAAACATTTCAAATGAACTTCAGCGGAGTTTATGGCAGAATTGTCACAACTCTATCAACTCCACGATCGTTCAAGGCCTGCGGTGTCTGACAAATTGGCTTCTGTTGTATGTTTTTCCATTTGCACTCATTGATATTGAGGAAGTGCTTGAAGTTGACATTGATAAATAAACAACAGTCAGCCCTGCTCCAACTTACCAACAAATTTTTTTCTCTCTGGTGTTATTTCTAAGATTCTAGAAAGATGGCATGCATATATTGATTCCTCACCACACATACTTGAATGTATGTTTAGAAATACGTCACTTTCAGATAGAAATTTAAATTCTGCCAATAATCGAATGATGAAAGAAATTATTTGTGGGGTTTAACTCCATTTACTAAAAGGATGCATATTTTATTTTGTCATTCATGCTTTGCAATGGCTTTACATAAGATTTTCTTGGGATGACATTGTTTATGAATTAACTTGATTTCCAAATGGGTTGTCCTTTTCTCTTTTTCTATTCAAGCCTACTTTTACATATTTGCTCAAAGATGGCTATTGTCATGTAGTTCACATTGATGTGTTCATTGCAGGTAAACACATTCATTAATTTTTTACAAATACGCAAGACACTGCATTTGGTGGATAACTTTGGATCCATTATTCAAGTAATTGTGTTTTTGGCTTTTTTCTTCATTCTGTTCACATGACTGTGTGACTTTCGCTTGGAAGGATAGATTTCTATCTCACAGATATAAGTTGCTGATGCATTCTTCGGGATTTATTTAGGTTGATTGGAAATATGGCTGCCAGTGAACCTGGAGCACCATACATGCCCTGTACAACAGCCCTTGACACAGACACGGACTACAATTTGAAATTGATATGTATGAACTTAACAGTATCATGGTTCTGAATGAAAACGGGCTCAAACTTGTTCACTGGTCAATTAAAAATTTGTATTTCACCATTCGTCCGGGCCCTGTACCCCAGCCTCACAAGATTCTTAGCGAAATCAACATGGGGTTGAGTAGATTTAACTATGTTTATCACCGGAGGGCCGTTGGTCATCAGAAGAAACTGTGGTTCATTAATTTCCTTGGACTTAAAGCATTTTGCTTCATTTTACAATGCTTCTGCTTAAGAATTAAGAGTCAACATGTAAGACTGCTCATGGACGGACAATACGGGGTTATGGGATCGTTGCTAAACTCAACGATCTGGCATTTTGAAATATTGGAATGATGTAGAGCAATAGATATTTGACTCCGTGCTAGTATTCTGTTATATACATCGACTGGGTTTCAACAGCGCAAATTAGACCATGATCCTGACTGCATATTGAGGCCTGAAATGTTCCAGGAAATTGAACATATTTTGGCAAATGTAATGTTGACCATTTTGCCTCATGACAATAATGTCAGCTGCCAAGATATATTTCATAAAAACCAGACCCTCAAGCTTCAATTGTTGATGCCTTTTCTATATCATGGATTTATTTCACTCTACCATATGTTCTTCTCGATTTTAGTGTAATTCTTGTAATTCTACACAAATTGGAGGAGGGGGATTGGAGATGGTGATGGTAGCACCAATCTTTAGTACTCATCTATGGTTCCGCAAACTATTGTCGTTTGTGTCAGATCAGTTGTACATACTGCCCAGAACATCCGATATTCTTTATCTTTCAAAGCACACCATCATAATGCATCCAATATAAAAGCTCCTCTTGGAAGTGTTGTCGTTGTTACCAAGGCTATGGAAAACAGAAACTTCCCCAGTCAATTGCTTATATTTTATGCTCCACTTGGAGACAATCAATACATTTTCAATATTGAACAGATCTCCAGCGATGGATGTACTTTTATGACCAAAACTAGCTCATCCCATCTTGGTCATCTGTACATTTTGTTTTGGACTTCTTACCTATGCATTTTCATATTGGATTAGGATATACTGCTAAAAGTATAGTCAAATATGATATTACCATGCTTCTAGTTTTCCGAGACGGTAATAATTATTCTCATTATGTTAAAAGAGATTAGTATTTAATAGAGACCTGATTTATGCAAGAAGTTTGTCTCATGGGATATTGATATTGTGCTAAAATACTTACAGTCGTTTTCACTATTTTGTACACTTCCATTGAAATTTGTCTCATACACATTCATTATTATTCTAGAAATGAATTCTGGGCAAAATGTTCTAACCCCTCATTTTTTAGATGTTAGAAATGTAAATATAAATTAGAACAGAGTTACCTTCATAATAGAATGTGATTTTTTTAAGCAAACATATGCAGGGAATCATTGGGTGAAATTCGCATGGAAGATTAAACACCAGACAAACGACTTTGAACAGTCACTGCTCTTGTAGATATTTAGATCGGACAAAGAGTATTAGGAATAATGCAACCAGGCTATTTGTTAGGTCCCAGGCCCCAATTTGGTAGGTAAAAAGGGTCATTATTTCAAGACGGCTAAAAATCAACCTTGCGGCTGGCATCAATACTAATATTTTACCCTACATCATATAAGATTGATATTTATTTTCAGAGAAGGTACCTGTGACTACAAAATTGAAAACGGCTCGTTCGACCAGAGACTCTACGTTCCTGAAATATTATTAGAAATCTATTACATCTGACTTGGCATTCAGTGAAAAACTGTTTGAATGATACTATTGCTAGTAAATTCATTATGTGCATTTACCATGTTCAGTAGAATTTGTCAGCAGAGCAAAATCTCATGTTTTGCAATGCGAAGTGGTTTGTCTTATCGCCCTACTATGCTTCTGTTACAAGGTACACTCTAAACATTTCATGGGGTCTCTTTAGGGTACGGAAGGTTCAATGAAATTGAAAAATTAAAGGATACTTACCCAGTTCAAGTTTGATGATAATTTCACTGAACTTGTATTACTCTTAAAGATCATAAGCCCAACCACCCGCTGTTTCTCATCTTGCATCCTATGACCTAAGAACCTACTAATCACGTGACCTATGCATCATCTCGTGTTATCCTTTAGGTTACAACAAGTTCAATGAAATAATCGCTAAAGTTCAGCTTGGTAAGTATCATTTAATTTTCCAATTATAGGTCATGCCACTCAAACATATGTATTCTGTACAATATAACAGATCATTCACAATTAAAAACAATAATAACACTTAACAGTTTAAACCAAATCAAACAAGGATAGTAGATACTTTTTCCATTGTAAAGCTTGACATCGCGATTGTTGTGTCAGCTGCTGCTGATAACTGTTTACAACATTTTTTTGTCAAATATATATGCATTGTGCACGCGCTGTTAGGGAAATATTGTCGGATGATCAAGACGTTGAGAGCATGTTCCATCCTCTTCTAAGTCTGTGGGCACAGGAATTGAAATGATTCAACCGAATAGTCATCCTCTGTAACATTTTAGTTTCGATTTCAATGGAATATCTTCTTATGGATATTTTAAATAATGTATCAATTAATTTGGTCTTTAATACATAGTATTACATTATGAATTACTTTGGTATTTAATATATAGTATTACATTATTAATAATTTGGTATTTAATACAGAGTATTACATTATCCAAGTTGGTAATCAATCACATTGGTATTTAATACACAGTATTACGTAATCAAAGTTGGTATTTAATACAGAGTATTACATTATCAAAGTTGGTATTTAATACAGAGTATTACAGTATCAAAGTTGGTATTTAATACAGAGTAATACATTATCAAATTTCTTCCTTTAGTCACTTGTTCAGAGTTTGATAAGTAAATTTACACTGCATGGCATCGATCAGATTGACAAACTGTTGTATTTTTTCAGACCTGTCTTCGTTTAAATATAAATAGCAGCTATTATCTCAAACAATTTCAACACATTGCAACTTCTTTAACGCAACGTGTCTAAAGAAATATATAATTTTCAGCATTTCCAATGCGAAGACTAAAAAATATATGCTGCATTTACCAAAACTCGGATTCTTTCGAAAACAACCGACAGTTTAGACATATGATTACATCAAGTGGTGAAATCTATGATGTATACCACGTATGATTAATTTTCTGGGTATTTGTTGGTAAGTAAGTTTGTAAGCGTGAATGCGTATGTATGTATGTATGTATGTATGTATGTATGTATGTATGTATGTATGTGGGGGCGGGAGGTAGGTAAGTAGGTAAATTCATTGTTATCAATAACTTTCCGAAAAATCCATTAAGTTATACACAATGATGATTTTGGGGAAGTTTACGACGTTTGGTGAAGAACTTCAAAACTGATACATATTTTCACTTGCTGTATTCTTCCCTACTGTAGAGGAACCAATCTAAAGTAGTAATGTTCTCTTATGGAAAAATATAAATGTCTCTTGTTGTTAAAGTGTATGATTTAGTCAGTATTAAGATTATTTAATATTCCTTTAAATCCTCTAAAGAAACATAGTGATACCAAGACATTGCTTTGAGCGTCAGCATTTCAGATTTAAAAAAAAAAGAAAAAAAAAGCAAAAGCAAAAAAAAAAAAAAACTTTAACGGCTTACGACACAAATAATACAGTTGCAGATATTACCCATGTGTAAAAAGAATTTACTAAGATTAAAGATGATATTTGTCGATATTTATAGGGTAGTTTGCATTTCCTTACTTTATTAAAATTGACATCTCTCTCTCTCTTTTCAATCAGTTAGGAAAGGAAGGAAAATTTGTGAACAAAAATCTTTTCAAATTAAAAACCGAAAGAAACACAAATAAAAAATTATAACAAGAAAGTGAAGTCGACAGAGCAATCGATTTTGATTTCTCGTCCAGCAAGTACTGAATTGATCATTTATGTTGTTTGTTTGTTAAATTGATGTCCCTTATTAATATATGTTTGTCCGTGCGCATGTGTGTGCCTGCATTATATTGCGTAAATCTTCAGAAACTATGATCTTCAGTTGATTCTTCGGCACACTTGTGATTGACAAGGCGATTACACCATGTAACACAATTTTTGTTCCTGGGTAGGAAGTGTTATTTCGTAATTGCTTATGCCTTAAAAGTATAGAAAATGGCTATTATTCCCCACAAACGTTGCTTCTGTGACCAGGACTGTGATATTTTGAAATTTACCTATTTCCAATGTGAAAACGGGCGAATTTGTGTCTTTTCGTTCACATAAAGTCAGAAAAAACAACACATGAATCAAAATTAACATTTATTTATACTAAAGTAATACAAAAATGACCACAAAAGATTTAGATGTGAGTAGTTTTTCTAAATTTACGATTATACTGTAAATCACTTTCACGAATCAGCCCCCAAATGTAGTCTCCCATCATCTTTTCGTTATACTGTCTTTGGTAGCGGCGTTTAAAGTCCAGTATATCCTGGTGGAAGCGCTCGCCTTGCTCCTCCGAGTACGTTCCCGTGTTCGCCTTGAATTTATCAAGATGAGATCATGGATATGGACTTTGAGGGACGTCCGACAGCCCAATGTGCCGTAGTTCTTCACCAGAGTCTCAACCAGCTCCACATAGTTTTCGACTTTGTGATTGCCCAGGAAGCCCCCAACCACTGCGACAAAGCTGTTCCAAGCCGCTTTTTCCTTACTAGTGAGCTTCTTGGGGAATTAATTGCACTCCAGGATCTTCTTTATCTGTGGTACGACGAAGACACCGGCTTTGACCTTTGCCTCGGACAGCTTAGGGAAGGAGTCTTGAAGGTACTTGAAGGCTGCCGACTCCTTATCTAGAGCTCTGACAAATTGCTTCACAAGGCTCAATTTGATGTGCAGCACCTTCCGGGGATCCACCAGTGGCTCCCATTTGACGCTGTTCCTCCCCACAGAGAACTCGGTCCGCTGTGGCCAGTCCCGCCTGTGGTAGTGCGCATTTGGTGTTCCTGCTGTCCGAAAGGCAAAGATAGCAGGGAAACTTGGTAAAACCGCCTTGGAGACCCGTCAATAATGCCACCATTTTGAAGTCTCCGATGACCTTCCAGCCGTACTCATCATACTTCAAGGCGTCCAGCAAGGTCTTCATGCTGTTGTAATCCTTGTTTGAGGTGCACCGAATGAGCCAGGGGAAGAGACGGATACTTGTTCCCATTATGGAGCAGAACGGTTTTGAGGCTACTGGATGAGCTGTCAATGAAGAGGCGCCACTCATTCTGGTTACAGGTGATTCCGATTGCCTCGAACAGACTGGTCAAAAGCAGAGCCCAGCTTGACGGTTGACGAAGCTGGAAAAAGCTTGGTGACGCTTCCTTTGATCAGCGACTTGCACACTTTTCATCCAACAAGTTCCACTGCTTGAGCTTAGACGTCAAAAGCTCGGCATTGGACTTGGTGAGACCAAGATCTCTGATCAAATTGTTGAAGTCTTTTTGGTTGGGGTAGTATGGGTTTCTCTCCTCAGATCCACCTCTGAATTTGTCATCTGGATGTACAACATCTTCCTCGCTTGCTGACTTGCTGCTCTCTTCTAAAGACGGTTGCTCTCTCTCCGGAAGAGTGGGTACGGGGAGCTCAGGGCAGTGTGGCACCGGGGCGATGGATGAAGGACTGTGATACGTGATAGCAGGTGCAGTCTTGCCAGTCCGATGTTTGGAAGGGTCCACCATGCAGAAGTAGCAGTTGCTTGAGTGGTCAGTGGGTTCCCGCCAAATTCTTGGGATAGCGAACTTCATGGCTCTCTTTTCCCCTCTGTACCATCCTACAAATACATTTATTTCACCCATGACTAATGTGTAAGAGATTCTCGCAACATTTTTCATATATGATATATTTTTTCAATAACATTGAAAATTGTTAAACATTTAAAAATTAAAAACTTTAACAATTTTTACAATTTTAACAAATTTTATGATATAAAATTCCGAGCAACAAATGTCCATCTTACCTTCCAGAGTATTTTTCCAGTGCCCACAGGTGAAATGAGGTGCCCAGGGTTTGTCTTGATGCCCAACAGGCATGCCGAAATATGCCTTGTAGGCCTCACACATCTTAGCAAATGCTTCCACGGAGTACTTTTCGCTCTTTTCTTGATAAATTGGCCGCAGATATGCAAAATGCGTCTGCCGGATGCTTGCAGCCTCTTGATTCCATCTCAGAAATATGCAGATATGTATCCACTTAGATAGCTTGAACTAACTAAACTGGTGGGCTTAAGGCCCCTGTATTTATACTACAATTTATATTACTGGAAAGTTCTAGAAAGTTCTAGAAGTTACTACAAATTTACTCAGCACTGAATCTATCTGGAATGTTCTGGAAAATAAGTAAATTTCAACATGTCACTGTCCTGGTAACAAAAGCAATGTTTGTAGGGAATAATAGCCATTGTCTATACTATTGAGCATTGGCAATTAGGAAATAACAATTACTACCCAGGAACAAAAAAAAAATTGTTACATGGTGTTATTCAGTTAGTGTAGATCACACTTGTGTCACGTGGATCTAGTAGTATAAGCCATGCATCACGACTCGTAGATTTTTAAAACTGAACTGTGCTAGAAACGTCACAGCCGACCACAGAAAATTGGCGTTATGGCTCATTTAGAAGACTGCAACTAGAGTTTCTTCTGCTCATATATGCTTGACAAAAGATCCACCTCAGGTGTTTTTCTTTATCTATTTTGCAATCAAAGGACTAATTTTGAAAGGTTTCAATAGGACCAAAGAGATGATAGTGCATTCCTATACCAGTCCCTATGAAAATTATTCATATGTTTCTTTGATTGGGCATTTTCTAACCAGTGAAATATGTTACTCCCAATAAATAGAAAGAAGCATGAAGTCTGAACAGTTCTCTTGACGATTCAGCCGTTTCGGAAATTACACTTAAAGTTCATTCTCGATACATTTGAGTTAAATGCAAATGCTTTTAAAAAATGCAACAGAACCTATGCTAATTGTTTGATACTTTATATGTGCAGGTAAGTGACTAACATGACTGAGATAGCTTTGGTACCTCTGAACCTATAATTAAACCAATGGATTTCATAATAAATGTCGAAACATGAAGGAAATATATGAGGATCGAAATTAATGCAGTAATAAAATCTATAGCATGAAGGGGAAAATACATAGTGTATAAAATATTAATGCTAAAAATATTGATTACAAAAAATTAAGTACACAGAGCTATGGAAGCAAGAAATAATGATGAAAAGAACTAAAGGTACTGCTGAATGATATAAAACAGTAATTCACATATGAATAAAGAATGGAGATGAAATCAAGTCCTCAGTCTATACGTGTTGGTGAGTGATAATAAGGTATTTCAAAACAACAGGATCAGGCACAATGCAGTTGCAGTATTAATGTCTATTGCAATAGAATACGATCATAGTGTCCAGGTGCTTGTGATGAATTAAATACCTGAATGAACAAGCAAAATGACCTATCTAGCAATTAAAGGCAACACCAGTGCACTTATTACACTCTAGTTCAAAGAAAGGAATAAGAAAAAAAACTGAAAAATAATTCAGATTGTGTATTCTTTACTAGAAATATGACCTACTATACTACTATTCACTGAGTAAAAAATGCGAATAAAGCGAATAGATACTGCAGACAATACTTGCTTGGTGAAAAGGCATTTGAGTAATGAGGCTAGTCACTAACAACTAAATGCGTGTACAATTCACATATTAAAAAATCCAAGCCAAATAACTGATGACGGAAAAGTGATCATTAAAGACAAATGAGGCCACTATAAGGATGGAGGCTATTTACACTAAAATCTAATCAACATCTCACTGAAACTGCTATATAGAAAATATGGGTCATCATCAGGATCGAACTGGTCACCGAAACAATGAGAAATTAAAGTGATCCGTATTTTCATTTGTAAATTGTCGATGAAAAGAACAAAGAAATCAAATTAACTGAAACATACTTTAAAGTTTTCCTCCAATGGTGAGTCGAACGTGATAGTCGAATACATATGTCAAAAAGAAGGAATTGGGTTTATTCCCAAACAAAGATATGCTTAATAAATATTTGACATTTTGTACTTAAAATGGGAGGTGGGGTGCCTTATCATCAAGAATGGACTTAAGTTCGAATAAAAACCGCAAATATTTTTACATAACAGAGAGGGCGTTCTTGCACGCCAGATACTGATGTTTTAAACATCGTGTTTTATTTTAAGTATTTTGATGCATGGGGAGGGCAGTGATTAAGCTGGAGAACTTCTTAATATGACAAAAGATGTTTACACTGAACTTCAGCACTTAGCGGCTACTATACTCAAACTTTGTTGTTTTGTAAGATTTCTGTTAAAAACCATCCATTCACCACTGAAATAAAGATATTGCGTCATAGCCATAAGCAACACTAACAAGGATAGGAGTTTCTTGTCCCGGTATAAGAATGATATTGGGCATCTTGAATCAGCTGATGGTAATAAGTGCTTGCAGCATCTTTCCATCATAGAAGCACGCATTCTGCACGCGCTGTTAGGAAGTATTGGCAAGAGTCCAAACTTAGTAATCAGATTACTACAACCTTGAGATGGGAAATATTCCATGTTTAACTTCGTGTGTATTGAGATAATAACACACAAGGTTTAGAATCAATTTCCTATCTGTCCATCAATCTACCTTTCTGTCTCTATCCATTTTGTCTCCTTGTTGATATCATTGGATTTGTTTTAGGGTTTAAATGAAGAGATTGCATTGTTTCATTTTGATCAGACCTTTTAAACGATTCTGATGCCGTATAAACAACTGAAATGTAATCTATTTCTTGACAATATAATTAGTTGTCCTGAAGGCATGATGTCATCCATAATCAAATTTATTCATAGTCTCTAAATGGTGTTCAGGGAAAAATTGTATATCAAGGAATGGTTTATTCATCTTTTACTTTATTTATATTTCTCCTCATTTGTTCGTTACTTTTCGGGACTGTATTTCCTTGACTTAACTTACTTTACCTTCAGTAGAAGTTTGGTCCTTCCTCCTTTATATTTATGGACAATGGGATGAAAACGATTTCACACCCCACCCCATCCCCCATTGTGGGTGGCAGTCTTGGTGAGGATTTCCACGTGCTATCTTGATGCAGGTATTTAAAAAATGTGTCCATTACTTTGATAACTAATGCATATTATTACCGTATCAACCATTTTATATGTCTCAGTATTTTACAGCTTGAACACATCAAATCAAATTGATATACTGTTGTATTTTGCCATGGCCTGTGTGTTTTTGGACAGTAGTGTAAATGATTTCAACAGTAATATAACGTCTCTGAACATGTCTATATACACAAAGGATAAATAATCTTATTAATGTCTACGTTTGTACTTGTGGCTATATTGTTTTATTCCGTATTTAGCTTACAGGTGACAAGTTTTAATTAATCATTTCCAATCTTTACAATACAGAGAATATACACAATTTTGCATATTTTCTATATTGTAAATATTGGAACTGATTCATTACACCTTAAGTTCCATTTGGTAAATGAATGACCGTACGCATGTGCGTGCCTGCATTATATGACGTAATTCTTCAGAAATTTGACCTTTAGAATGATCCTTCGGCGAACTAGTGATTCACTTTGCCAGTCAGAGTGGGGCACGCTTGGGCAATTTGGAGCTGACATAAATAATACATGGTGGCTCTGATACTTGTTTTTACATGGAATAGCGTTACAATGGTGAATTGAGAATGGAGAAAATTGGCTACATGATTTATTTACGAAATTCCTTAACACATGTTTTCATTCTCAAGAGATACTTGAGAAAAGCATTGACATCAAATCTACTTTTGTCTTTTTAATCTATGGATTAACGTTTGGAAATTGACGTCTTTACAAACTAACACTAGAAAACTTATTATTTCTCTTGCTTAAAATACATATAAACGCAATTTAAAAAAAAATAAAATTAGGCAATGCTATTTTGAGTTATCAGTGATTAAAATTACTACATATTCTCCATATTCTAGTCTGCTAAGTGGAATCTTGTCATTGCATGCTCCCACGGAGTAACACGTGTTATTTAACACCGCGTCATCACTCATAACAGGAAGTAGCTGCTAAGCCTGCTGTTGGTCAAATGCAAGGAGATGAGGTGCTAAATGAGGTTGCTTTATATAGTGGAATTATTGATTATTATAAATCAAACCCTTAATAGTCGTGTGCTTCTTTTGTGAGTCATAAACAGTAATAAGTACTTGATTTGTTTACTAAATGTTATATAAGTGACAAATGTCACACCTGTGATCTTATTTAATTTATAGAAGTTCTTTAATCATCATCAAAATTCAGATGTAAATCAGATAGTTGTTTCAGGTGTTACTCGTACAACTGATAGAGAAATGGAAGCCTAGCTAAAAAAGTGAATATTTGCGAATAGAACAAAATGTTGTTTCTCCGCAGATGCTCAGGCCCATAGAGTATAAAAATGATAATTAACATTTTGAATAGCTCTATGTGTGTGTCTTAATGCGGTGTAAATTATTTTAAGTATTTCGGTTTTAGAAGGAAAGTATCGGGCGACATCTTTCCTTTGAGGAAAATTACTTTTAGAAAGATTTGATATTAGTAACTAATCAATAACCTAATAGAAGTAGAGAAGAGAGAACTGATAATAACAAGATACATCGGTTTTCCTGTTTATTTATCTCTAATTATATGTGATTGTGCTTGTTGACCTATCTATTATAACAATTTTCTCGTCTTACACGTTAATGTTTTGATTATTCCAATTAGCCAGACTTGTAAATTCAAAGGTTGCTGTAAAAATCAGTCAAGTGACACGTCATTGTCTTCATCCAATAATTGTTTACATCTTTCCTTACTTTGCAAATGATCGCAAATAGCCTTGATATTATTGATGTTATATAGCATATATGGTGAAATCTAATTTGTCACAAAATACTTTCATTCTGCAGCTAACACGAATGATTAAATTTGAAAAATTATTTTTGTTGAATATGAGTTTCTTTATTACTAGTAAAAAAGAAAATTAAGTTCGAGAAGACAAATCTATTTAAACGAATGATTTTTTTTGGTGATTATTATTTCAGAAGCATTTTCATACTCTAGCATTTTCAGACATTTAGCATTGTAATAAATTTAGGGTATGTGATATTTATATTTACGTTTCCGTTTATACCTTTGTTGCATTTTAGTGGCCCTTCGTTTATTATGGGAATATTGGAAAGATTTTTCTCAAACCGAGTAATTACCCAGTTACAAGGAGTAAAAGTTATACTGTGCTGTATTCACGAGATTTCATGGTAGTATGGATTACTTTCGTAAAATGGACTCTCACTAATTTCATAACATAAGGAATTCTCGGGATATTCCAGTGTATAAGTGTTTAGTAATTTTAGATAGGAATAATTCTTGGCTTTAGGTGTTTGGGTCGTGGTTTTTTGGTGCATGACCACTCTTCAGCTTGGAAAGCCATATTGATGGGTCGTACAAATGTGAAGAAAGGAAAGCCATGCGAGTGTGAAGTTATGGTCTCGTGACTATTTGTTCATTAGTGATTAAAGGAAAGCTTTTGCAGTATTTGTGCTTTTAAGAATCCTTCAGTCAACAATGACTGTTGTTTTAAGGTCCTTTGAAATAGTGGAAACATGACCTCAAGTTGTTTGATTCGTTCAGTAGTGAGACCCCTTACACCTTACAGTATTTGCTCGTAATGTTTGATTAAATATTTTGAGAATTATTGTCTAATGACAGAGATAGTATTTAAAATATTGGCACTGTCATATGAACACTGTCCAATAAAACCTCACCAACCTTGAACCTAGAAGAATAAATGTAATGTATTACATTTCCATCTTGTGTTGCAGACGCCAGAGAAACTCGAAGAATAACTGCAAGGTATTACACTTTTTAATTGTATGCAATAAAACATACCGAAATGTAGATTCATGTATTTACTAGTGTTCTTTAAACTGACATAGTTTTTTAAGGGTAGGTTATTTTACAACTAATAATCATGGACAGAGGATACATCTATATCTGAATGGTATAGGGTGGCATCTTTCTTACCCATGAAATTCTGGACGCACTTTGAGAGTGGGCCAAACTTACCCCATGTCATATACTGTCCTTACTCTGTCTTAAACCGTTATGTATAACTGTAACAAATGCTATTGATTAAATAGACGCAGAGATTAAATAAAATGAAACGGTCAGTTACATGTGTAACAAGCCCATGATGATGATGATGATGATGATGATGATATATATATATATATATATATATATATATATATATATATATATATATATATATATATATATATATATATACCCAGTCCTCATTGCTTTGATTTTCACTTTTCACCTCCTATCCGTACGTCGTAGACACTTCTCTTTGTTGACTTAATGGAACTGAAACATACATGATACAACGTACCACTCCCAATGTAGTTTGTTTACGCAGCTATATTTGTGAAGGCAAAAATAAAAATGAGATTGACTTTGCAATTATCACCCGCACGTCGTTTGTTTTGCAGCTATTTTAGTCAAAACAGTAAAAAGAAACCAATCATTTACTTACCATTCCTAGAGTAATTATTTCGTACTTATATTTCGTATATTTGTCAAGACTGTACTAGAAATTAAAGGATGGTGTAAAGTCTAAATATACGTTAATATCGCGTTTATCTTTATACAGAAGATGATTACAGAACGTCACCAGCCGTCAGACAAGTAAGTGATAAATAACTCATCGAGTTCTAGCAACCATATCCACGATCAAATGTGCAGTCAAATAATCTTCGCGTGGAAATCGAAATATTACCATCGAAGAGGAACTACAAAGACATGCTTGAATCGAACCTACTGTTGAATCGTGCTTTGATCTTGATCGATTCATTCCACATGCAGTACGACTTCTACAACGTTTACCCGTTTATCTACTAGAACACCTCAGAGGTCCCAATGATTAATTTTCCGTTGACAATGCTATTCTTGTTTGTCAGCATGGCATGTTGAATAAGCCGATATACAGGAACGTCCAGACCAAGATATTATGTCGTATCTTGGAATACACAGACAAAACATTGCTAACGACGCGCGGATGACTGACACAAAAATTCTTGATCAGTTAAAATCAAACCGAAATTATCTTTTCATGATTAAATTTATCATACACGATGACACTCTAACGATCAGTAGCTGTCCGGGATAAAATGGAACCGACATGCGAGACGCAGAAGCGAGAACGTCAAAAGATGTACCCCCAGGAACGCTAACCAGGATTAATAACCTTTACGACCAGCATGCATATGCCGTTAACGGCAGTCGTTTATGCCATACTAGAGGAATGTGCCAGTCGTGATAATCTTCTGCCAATGCGTTATGGTAAAATAAAGTGTGTACCCCAAATGATCATCCAGCGTTTTACTAAGCTGCGGCAAGAAGACTGATTAACTGATCAACGGCCTGGTAGAATATGAGAATGGAAATTGCGTGTTCCAGAAATCGGTGCTGCACTTGCCGACGTCGCCGTGCTAGAAATTTAGATTAAGCGCCTAATGATCATCGAAAATTTCACGGGAAAAATATCATATAATTCTGGTAAATATCAGAGGACAATAAATGTATCATTAAACTTCTTGAACATAACCAACAGTCAATAGAAAGCGGACGTATCAGCGCTCCCACAATTTATCATACGGCACAGTTTGAGTACCATAACAATGGCTGAAACAATGACACAATTTATTAGGGTACGCCCGCTGCAGCCTGCTGCAGATTCAAAGTATTCGTACGAGTCGTGCTTTGAGTCTGTGGTCTTAAACTATGTAATCAGTTTTTGTAAAATTAAAAATATTGATATATGTTCCTAAAATACAAAGTGAAAAATTTAAAAATAACTTACTGTATGGTGGTGAATTAATCTTAAAACTCCAAAAGTTATATCAGTTCCAATAATTTCGAGTAATCTGAATTAGATCCAAATGTATTCCAAATGGTTGTCAGTAATGTAATGATTTGTCAACAGTACAGGAGAAATGATTACGATATAATCCCAAAATGTCTTTAAATAAATTCACAGTAATTCCAATACGGCTATAAATCCAAATGTCTTTGAATGAATTCACAGTATTCCGTACAGCTATTACATATCCAAATAGTCTTTTCATGAATGTTAGAGCAATATAATTCCAACGAATGATTCAATTATATAAATAAGTTCCTCTCAATGAATAATTCTTCCAAGACTGATAGTACTACAAAGAATGCATAATTCTAAGTATTAATTATCTTATATACAAACTAATATTCAATATAGTGAACACAACACTAGGCTTTGAATGAATCATCTGGGAATTTTGACATCATTTTACAAATAATCAGTTCAGTTGAATTACACTTGCTAATTATGAAGAAGTAGTAAACTAATAGGCAGATCCTCGACCAGAGCCTCAAGTCCCCCCGCCACCCCTCCACCACCACCACCACCCCCTTGAGTCTCTGATCGAGGATCTGCCTATTAGTTTACTACTGATATTTGTTGACAATTTTATTTGATAATGATATTTTTTAAAGTTTAGACAAAATTTCATATTGAACAATGAAATATTATATAATATGGGCTATCCGTCAACGTCAATCCGACATGTTGGATTTGATCTAACAAACAAATTTTATAAGAGATTTGATTCAATAAAATCAGCCTCATGCTATACTGACATAAAATCTAAAATAATAAGCGACTGTATCAAAAACGATGGATATCATATATCACCAAAATATAGGTCAGTTTGGTTAAAATGACGAACGAATAAGAGGTTGGTCAGATGATTTAATGATATTTATTGACAATATGATTGATATTTTATTTGATAATGATATTACTAAAGCTATGCAAAATTAAGCATCTAATTTTGTTTTTATTTAACAATGATATACCGAAAAATATTTACAAAACATATAATCACAACACAACCCCATGTGAACTCCTAGATTGCCAAACAACATTCTAGCAAGCTCAGGGGCAATCGAAATATCCCCATGTGAACTCCTAGGTTGTCAAACAACATCCTAGAAAGCTCAGAGGATATTCGAAATTAGACGAAACACAACCCCCATGTGAACCCCTAGATTGCCAAACGACATTCTAGAAGGCTCAGAGGGTAATTTGAACAGACCAACCCCATGTGAACCCCTAGATTGCCAAACGACATTCTAGAAGGCTCAGAGGGTAATTTGAACAGACCAACCTCATGTGAACCCCTAGATTGCCAAACGACATTCTAGAAGGCTCAGAGGGTAATTTGAACAGACCAACCCCATGTGAACACCTAGATTGCCAAACGACATTCTAGAAGGCTCAGAGGGCGATCTGGACAACAGACAATGGACAGCACAGTTACAACCCCATGTGAACCCCTAGGTTGTCAAATAACATCCTAGCAGGTTCAGAGGTTACATATAAACTTATCTCTAAGAACTTAATTAACTTAACTCTAAGGACAGCACACACACAAACGGGAGCCTTCTCTACGTTCAACAGATTTTTTTGCACACTCTCCCCCAAATCAAAACCCGGGGAGTGTAAAAGTACACCCACCAGGTGACATGGTGGGAAAGTGTGTTTTTTTCTTTTCTTTTGAAGTTAGAGCATTGGGAGGACCCCAATCATAAATACGGCTGTATTGTATATAAGCTGACTAATACTTGGAAGTCTAAAAGTAGCTTACCTAGTAGGCGTGGCTTATTCGTCTCGTATTTTTCTTTTTTATCTTAATTATTATCGTTAAAAAGATCTCAGCGAAGGAAGGAACTTGATAAAATCATAAAAACAAAGATAATGTTTCTTTAAAAAACGACAAAGAAAACATTATTAATCAGTAAAATAAAAATAAATAAAATGCAAGGTAAATAAACAGAGTTATCTCCCTAAAAATCCAATCGAGACAATCTCTACCTTTAAATACAAGGAAGACAGAAAGAGTTATCTCCCTTAAAATACAAGGAAGACTGAAGGAGTTATCTACCTTAAAATACAAGGAACGTACTGGATTACTTGTGTTGTTAGACGCGAAAAAGACCAAGAAAAAATAAATGATTGACTGACTGATGTATTTAAACATGAGGCTTAGAAAATACTTGTATTCCTCAGAGAAACATAATGACCAAGTGCTAAAGTATTTATTCCGTCTTTACAATATCTTTTATCATCGAAATTACTTAGTCCACGTTTGATAATCGTATCAGTTTCAAGTTTGTGATGATTTGATCTAATGACATTTGTCTTAATAAAACTGATATTATTATTTAGTGCTGATTTAAAATCGTTAAATTTCATACATTTCTTTACATAACCACGTGGAATTCCTTTTGCTTTTTTTGTCAGTTTATTGTCATCTAATATCACAGCGTACATCTTGCTCCTTAATCCAACAAATTCCTTCACTGGCACAAACATAAACTCATCTTTCATTTTACCAATTACTTTTTTATTCGTATTATCATTAAAACCACTACTAGTCGGATAATCAGATAAATCAAATAGATTTTTATTATTGTAAACATCCTGATAGACATCTTCACATTTTATATAATAAACTAGCGAGTCCGTATCAGTAAATAGCAACTCCGAATCCTGCCACTGCTTTTTGGTAAAATTATAGCGAAAATCGTACATCAGCCACTTTGATATATCAAGTACAGCTGCACCAACATAAATCGGTTTATTTAACTTTAAATTTGTCTTTCGTCGTTGTATAGCAACAAGATTTTCATTAAATATTTTCATACTGACAAAACCGTCGTCGTTAACTAATTTATTTCTGCGATTTATGTCATTAACAATTTCAATATTAACTCTTTTACGAATATTTTCCATCGTCTTACCAAACACCGAGTTGTTCATCAACTTGAAAAAGTTTTTCTCAAATTCGGTTTTAGTCGCAGCACGACGTTTCGTATTTTGATCAATGTAATCTGCCATCCACCTAGACTAATTAAATTTTAGCACACGATGGACTTTTCTCAGGATCAGTCCAGCATCTACTGCTTGTTTTAAATTTTTATAATGCATAACGTAATTTCTTTTATTTAACAAATTTGGAACTAACTTATTAACAATCGAATTTTTTCCTGTTGTCATAGCTTGTTGTTCAGGTGATAGTAAACTGTAATCTATCATCATTGATTCTGCACAAAACGGATAGTCGTTATGAAGATCATGTAGCGAACTAGGATAATCTAGATCGACCTCAACAAAGGATGAAATATCATGTAAATCTTTTTCAGTTTCTTTAAGAAATTGATCTGGAGATATCCAATGAAATCCACCGCAAGGCATTGGCTCTGACATGGCCCAGCCATATAAATTATTAGGATCCAGATAAATAATATAGTTAGATGGGAGATTTTTATCATAATTTTTTAGATATTCATTATTAGCTATTGCATGTTTTTTTTGTTATAACACTAATTCCGCCTCTGATACCTTTTTCAATAAAATTAAACATATCAACGTCTGTCAACAGATCCAGTTCTATTTTCCTTATTTTTAGTAGAGCGTCCCATGACAGCCCGCGAGCAGAATAATACCAGCAGGGGTCTAATCCGTAATTTGTATGACTAACTTGACGAAAACTTTCAAAAACATCTGCTAGTAATAAAACATCTGTTTTCAAATATAAATCATGATAATCACCAAATGTTTTACAACTAAATTTATTCCAAATATCTTGTGCATATTTGTATTCATCATCTGTAATATCTTCTTTTTTGAGCTGTGAGTAAAATTTGTCTTTGCTAGGCAGAGAAGTTTCATCAAATCTGCTCCAGTCGTCGAGATACTCATATGGAAAGATACCTTTTTTTGTCAGATCGGTATAGTTTTCACCAAAGCAACTTCGCAGATTATTAAAAGTGCTGCAACCTTTTACAAGCTCATCTAACGATGCTAACATAAATTGCAGACTATCAATAAAACGTAATTTACCAAGAGTAACTGACATATACTTTTCAAAATTATTTGGTATACATTTTATCTTATTATTTAGTTTTAGTTTAGATTTAATTTCCTCATTCCCAAAAGCTTCTACAATGATATGACTATCGTAGCCGCGAAAGTTATGCAAAATGACAGGTATAAACTTTAGTGCATGAAATTTTAAATTACAATTATTATGAGCCGCTCCACGATACTGACCAGTTAAATGACAGTGATCACGAACTTTATCACCAACTTCGTTTGAGTCTACCAATAACTTCTCGCAAATATGACAATTACTGCTTCGTTAAACTCAAGTTGTTGCTCAGATGTTATTCTCATTGGAGCTGTTTTAAATAATCTGTTAGAAATAATATGAACTTCATCTATAAGATTTTTTAGTAACCACACCGCTGGACTTTCAGATTCACTATCTTTACATCTATATAACTTAACCGGACGTGAAAACTTATCGTCGATGCAACAAACTATTTTATAAGCTACTCCGCAAGGAACATGTTGTTGTATTTTTCTTGTACTTGATTTATTAGGATCGTTTTCAGCGCCAGCCACTGGAACGAGTAGACACTCAAAATCAGCATAAATGACGAAAGGTATATTTAGCTTATGATCGTAGTTCTTAAATTTTAAGACTTTTTCTTTTTCGCTTGGCAGAGTTATTCTTTGAACGTTGATAAGTAATTAAGATGTTCCTGTAGTTTTTCAGGTTTTGAAAACCCTTGTAAACATTTGTAACAGAAATATTTCTTTTTTCTATTTTTATTATACTGTCCGCCAAGTAAGCTGTTAAAGTTTTTTATCCAACAATAATGTCCTTTATAAAATAATAAATTTATTGTCTTTTGTGTAGCAGTCTCTGAAATATACCTTGGATAAACATTTTCTCGCTCATCTAGTCCGAAAACATTAACTGAGACATTGTTTTATTTTTCAAACTTTGGTATCTGATTCTCTGCTACTGGAAAAGTTATCCCGTTGAAATCTAGTTCGTCTTTGTACGGTAAATACTTTTCAACTCGGTCGCTGTGGTCACTCTGGGGATGTTTCTCTGACAAAATTGCCCAACGAAAACACTGGTCGTCGTTGTTTTTAACATTTATACAGCATTTTTTGTTTTTAATTTTTTTTAGGGAGATCAACGTAAGAACTACCTCGAAGTATGTTATATTTTGCTGCATGAAATAAAACCTCCTTTATCATTTCAAATTTCCAACCTGATCCAGATGAAGTAAATTCCTCCAATTTTTTATTTATTTCTTGGTGTATTTCATCGGCGACTGTGGCAATATTTGTTCCAGTTAATATTTTCCGTGATTTAGCTGTTAGATAAGGTTCAGAAATTTCACTGTCGAAATTTGTATTTTCAAAGATTACATCAAATATATCTTTTTCGACTGCATGTAATTTTGACAGAATCATATGATACTGTACTATTAGTTTGATACTTTTATGAGCTGCAAGTTCTTGAGCTATAACAGGTTGTAAAAGATGATATAAATTTGTAGAGTTAAAATTTGTTAAAACATTTTGATTATCAAATTTGTAACCATTGTCGTATCCTGTAAAAGCAGTCGCTATTTTTTCAGGTTCTCTCATAAGACTCTTTTTAGCAATATCTTGCAATTTTAACATTGTTATATATAGTATTTTTATATTTAATTACAAATTACGTAAAAAAACAATTAGAGATATAAAAATCCTTATAATATAATGACACAAAATCTGAGATATATCGGATTGACAGCGGAGGAGCAAGAAGAATATCATGTTCATCCGAAATATAACCTATATGCTGGAAATGCATTAGGTTCGGTTATTAACATAAAATCTAGAAAATCTATAGGAAAACCAACATTAGCTGGAATGATAATTTCAGTGAAAGGTGATAATGCTGAGAGAACGGAAATGTTTAGAAAAGATTTTATTTATACTTTGTTCTGCGATGATATTTCAGAAGGAGAAAGAGTATGCAGATTAAATAGATCGATTAGCGATGATAATATTGAAAACTTAACTTTACAAGATGAGTTTCAACGCCACCCAAAATCTGATTTATACGAAGCAAATGATAAAGGAATTATACGACATGTAAAAACAAAAAAAGTATTAGGTAATTTGAGTAATATGGGGTATCTCATGGTAACTGTCAGAGGAACACTAGGCAATCAAGTTAATTATCAATCTCATCGTTTTGTTTACGAAACATTTAACGGCGTCATTCCAGATAATTTAGTTATCGACCATATTAACAAAATTAAAACTGATAATCGTTTAGAAAATTTAGATCCAGTTACACCAGAAGAAAACACCCGACGTGGATCTAATTCTGACGGTAATAATTTTAAAAATCCTAAAAGATCAGTTATTTCAGTAAATTTAGAAACTGAAGAAGAAAGGAAATTTAAATCAATAACAGCTGCCGCAAAATATCATAAAATTCATTCACAGAAAGTAATAGACGTCGCCGAAGGCAAAACTAAAACAGCAACTTCAATGTCAACTTTTGATAGATTTAGTTTCAGATATGATGATTAATGATATTTTGTAATTCTGTCTTAGTAAGACAGCTATGTGCACACGCTATAATATCATCTTTATCAAATTTCAGCGTCATTATTGCACTATCATTAAGTTTATTTTTTTCTGCTGCTGTTAGTAATACTCTATTATTTTCGCCTGGCATTACAATAACGTCAACGGAAAATGTACTATAACCCGACAGACATTTTCGAACTGCCTCAGCTAGTTCCTTGTAATTTAATATATTAACCTTTTGATGATATTTTACCTCGTTAGTCATCTTATAACAATAAATTAGATAAAAGTATATTATAATATGAACTTGATGAAAAGACTTGCTGAAATATATGCGGAAGATACAATCGCAGGAGATTTCATCTCTAGCGATAAAGTCGCTGGCGATAAAGTCGCAGACAATGTTAAAATCACTAGCGATATAATAGACAAATCTGCTAGTTATAGCGAAGATGATATTTTATACAATAATAATGATGATGACGATGAAATAGTCACCGTCGCTGACAGATCAAATTACAGCAGACCAACAACTGGACGATATAATGTTAAGTATCATATTGCTAAAAAAATAATAAAATTTGATTTTACTGTTGCCGAACAACAGAAATTTTGGCAGCTTATCAGGCCGTTTTTGAATCTAAAAATAACTGGCCAGCGAAGGAGTATAAAATACGATTTTAGTTTTGCTAAGATATTCAATTTGATGCCAGTTGATAATGAAAAAAAATTACATTTAATTTCGTTATGTAAAACAATCAAATGTAAATCTGTGCTTGTGAAATACGAACAAATTTATAATAACATTATTGGATCGACTTAGTTGGGATCCAACTGTTAAATTTATCGTTATATCCTCTCCACTTAACTAAACTTTTATTGCCTTTTTTCCTAATAACTTTTTCGATAACGAAAACATCTTGTTCAGTTTTCTGAAGTTCCTGCTAGTAAAAACTACCTATGATCGGCTCACCTAATAAATCTTTTAACGCGTATGTTACAGGTATTGTTAAAAGTACTTTATCAACAACAAATACTTCTTCGCTCCAGTTTGGAGTAAATCCTTTTTCAAATATTTTTTTCGTCAGAGAAATTCTAACTTTTATCACCGACTTTAAATTTATGTCTGCGGTACATGTTTTCATTTGCTAATATTGGATTTTTAATTGCGTCGTTTGGCGATAGTTTAGTGGTTCGATGTTTCGTGTTATTATATTCGTCAACTATCTGCGGAAGCTCATCGACATATCTGTTTGTATTTTTAGCTGTCAAATATTTATGTATTTTTTCGTTTAGCGTGCGATTAAATCGCTCTACTACGACACTTTTTCCCTCATTTCCTGTAACATACTTTTTGATATTATTTTGTTCCAAAAACTGCTCAAACTTTTTATTGAAAAATTCCGCTCCGTGATCGGTCCAGATTTTATTTGGTTTTCTTTCTGTACTAACGATAATCTGTTTTAACGCATCAGTCATTGACGTTTCTGTTTTGTCTAAAACTGGAACACTAAAAGCATATTTACTAAAAACATCTATGACATTAAACAAGTATTTCTTATTATCATTAAATTCTGCTAGATTT
>JAECUM010021857.1:0-57474 GCA_016617855.1 Megalonaias nervosa | reverse complement strand
ATATATATATATATATATATATATATTCTGAACCATCTGGACTCACTTGCGATAACTAACGTCTACGAAGTCAGTATTTCATAGTCCATGAAAAATTATAGTTAATGACACTAATCATAGTGACGATCACGATATTTCAAACCAACTGAACATCTTCTTTCTGTTAATAATTCACAAACGCTCTACAGATCTATTTGTATAGAGCCTAACATAAAAAACGTACTACCTACGTAAACCAAAGGATTCAGAGTTATATTAGTTTTAATATTCCCATAATTACATTAACTGATGTCATTGAGATTATCACTAAAATAGACAAAACAAATCATCTGATAAAGATAGAATTTTCCCGAAAATTCTTAAAATGACGACTCTAT
Source organism: Megalonaias nervosa (assembly GCA_016617855.1). Classification (NCBI taxonomy): domain Eukaryota; kingdom Metazoa; phylum Mollusca; class Bivalvia; order Unionida; family Unionidae; genus Megalonaias; species Megalonaias nervosa. The sequence continues at coordinate 57,097 of JAECUM010021857.1, read as the reverse complement.
CAATCTCTTGGCCGTAGAATAGTATTAAGATGCAGTATCACTTCCTGTCAATTTCCAGAGTCATTGATATTAGCAAAAGTATTGGCAATTCATAAGGGAAATTAAAAGAATTACTCACCTATCTATCAACCTATATCTGTTCTGTCTGTTCTTTCAAACATTATTGAAAAACATGCCAGCAAGCATCTTTTCAGATATCTTAACACGTATCAGTTCCTCCATAAATCAAAATGAGATTTCCAACAAAAACATTTATGTCAAACTGCATTTGAAACGTATACACCAGTGGCTCCTAGCGATAAAATCTTGCGAACTTACGGGCGCAGTTTTCGTTGAATCTAAAAAAACGCATTCGATTTTGTTGACCATTCGATGCTCATTAACAAAGTAGCAACCTGCAAATTTTATTCAAACTCAGTTACTTTGTTCACGTGATATCGCACAAAACAGACCACAGGCTGTTTGTACGGGTAAATACGTTTCCGATTCAAGTCATGTTGTAAGTGGTGTTCATCAAGGGTCTGTCTTATGGCCTCTTCTTTCTATAATGTTCATCAACGTCTTAACCTTGTTTCCAGTTCACTCTAACGCACATCTTTTCACTAACTATTGTACACTGCACAAATCTGTAAATTTCCAGACTCCATTGATATAAACTTCATATCGACCTCAGCAATATATAGTTTGGTGTCAACAAAATAGCATACATATTAATTAATCTATAATGAAATGTATGACAATTAGATACAAGGAAGCGCCAATCAAATAACATGGATTTACTTGTAGCTAAAAATGGCTTAGACTTTTCTAGTGTTAAAAGTCAGAAACGTTTTGGTATTACATTGATCAACACCTCCGGTGGAATATACATATCGATCACATAGAATTAATGTAGAAATTTCTACCTCCCGGTCGCTTGAACTTTATTTATCGTGGTATATACTACCATTGCTTGACTACGGCTGTACCCTGTATGGAAGCACATTCAACTGTAATCTGTCCGGAATTAATAGACAAGAGCCGCCCGAAAATTCTGCAACTTCCTATAACGACTCCATCGGATGTTTTGTTTTTACTGCTATGATGGCTACATGCACAACACGTATTCTTTAATTTAAAGGAATCATGCCATATAAATCTCTAAACGATCCTTCTCTTGAGTATATCTCTAACCTAAATAATTTACCTTAATCTCCGATCAACAACTAATAACGAACTCCAGATTCCGAGGTCGAAAAACAACCATTTCAAAAACTGTTTAACTGTGTCAGCACCTACTTTTTGGAATTCCTTATCCCTTAAGATACATAATTCAATTCCCTTGCCTCCTTTAAAACCTCATTTAAGTCATTTTTCTGGACCAGCTGGTATACTCAAGTCTCCCCATACTGAAAAGTATTGAATATTTTCAAGGAAATTTCTACGTCATTTGATACAGGAAAATTTCAGTGAAAAATTGTAATATAATTGACAACAATTATTCCTAAGTAGAAAAGCTTGAAATCTTTAATTTTCATCAACTAAAGATTCTGAATCCTTTCTAGAGGGAATATAAATTTGTCGCATTTGGGCTTACTAGAGAAGCATAAACAGATATTTAATGATATAAATTCTAAAGCACATACTAATTTTTAATAAGAAAAAAAAATCCAATATTTTGTCCCAGTACAGTTTGCTAGAGTCATTTTTAAATTAGAACGTCTTACATATAGTATCAGAGAAAGGATCATCATCTATTTGCACGTTCTTTCATATGCGTGCATTATCAATTATGTTTTCAATATTGACTTGTTAAATAACATTAAACTTCAAAATATTTTAAAGTCAATTACAGGTAGGGTTTCTCAGTAATTCATCGTGTCAGGTGTTGCCGTGAAAATTATTTATTCGGTCGATTTGTTTGGCCACAAATGTTTCTATAGCAGAGGCATGACTGAAATGTTCCTGGCGTGTAAACAATGTAAATGAAAGAGAGTAATTTCTTACTATTTTTATACCTTCATTTATAAAACAAAATGAAAGTGATTAATTGGAATCACCACCTTTTACTTCAGGAACGAATCATAAAGAACACCATATCAATAAGTGATTTAATCAATATTGTACATGCATGCAGTAAACAAAGAAATGGTATTAACGTGACAACAAATCGCATCCGTGGAATCATCCAAAAGCATTGGTCCATTCTAGATTATGTCTCAACCGCTAAAGATATAGATCATTTTACCTTTACGCAAGCGAACATTGTTTCCTGTTTCCTCCTTTTTTCTGTCAACAAACAGTAGTAGTGGAAATGGAAAGAGAACTAGAACGGAGCAATGTAAGTAGCTGACCGGAGGCAAATTATTGGTAATGACGAGTCAGAAGTATGTGCTTTTCTTTAGTATTTTCATTTCTATAAAGAACAATTTGAATGGGCCAGTGCAAATTGTCGCTCAGTGAATCCAAGCGAAGAATATCTCTGTTGTTAAGAGTTTTATTTCTTAATCTCCTAAGGCCACAGGATCTCTTCCAACCTTGAATTTTATCATCTCAAAAACTGATAGCTGTGACGGTAATTTCAAAATCAGCAGTTAAGTTTAAAGAGCCTGTGTTTTCATCCTTGTTTTGGACTGGGGTCTGACTTAATATGGTTTTCTTTTAAACAAAATTAATTGGAATATGTTTTAGATACATCGAAGATACGAGATTATAGCTTCTAATTGAGACCATGGATTCCCGAAATAATCACACACTTTATGCATACAAAACAGATGTTTAAATTGAAATAAAATTAGAGGAAATAAAGTTGTTCATGCATGACAATGAGTTTTCCACATGTGGAAGGAGCTCACAAAAGGACATACAAACATACACACATACCTTCGTACATTCATTCATACATACATACATACATACATATATACATACACACATACATACATACATACATACATACATACATACATACATACATAATGATCATTCTGATCTTCAGATCTCGTTGCTTACCGTTCTGTTGACATCGTAAGTAGAACTTTTCGTATGCTACCTGATCTCGTTATATTTTATGCCACTCTTAATCTCAGCCGTTCAGCTGAAATCATTAATACATAATCTCTTGGTTTCGATTGCTAGCTTAAATCTAATTGGAACCATTTACATGCTACCTGATCTTCTTCCACAATATTTTAATTTGCATGCAACCCGACCCTTTTGCACAATACGCTAATCCGTATACTAACCGACCTTCTTGCATAATATGCTAACCCGCGTCATGCTACCTGATCTTGGTACACAATATGTTAGTATTGATGCTACCTGATCTTGGTACACAATATGTTAGTATTGATGCTACCTGATTGATGCTACCTGATCTTGGTGCACAATATGTTAGTATTGATGCTACCTGATCTTGGTACACAATATGTTAGTATTGATGCTACCTGATCTTGGTACACAATATGTTAGTATTGATGCTACCTGATCTTGGTACACATAATGTTAGTATTGATGCTACCTGATCTTGGTACACATAATGTTAGTATTGATGCTACCTGATCTTGGTGCACAATACGTTGTTGAGAAGAGACTCGGAGGTAATCGCAGAGTTTCTTCATAAAATTAGTACTATTAGGTGAACGAACTAGCTAAAGGTCATTATAAAATGATAAATGTTGAAAATAACACTCGACGAATTTTATCGATGAAATGCCTGCACTTTCAAGTTTTATTGTTATTCCTGCAACTTTTCAATGAAATGCTTGACACAGTCATTCGGAGGTAATCGCATTGATTCTTCATAAATTTGATAATGACCTGATACTATTGATGATGCTGCAGCTAGTGATGACACAGCATCTAGTCGTTGTAATGTCATACAGTTATTTTGGCGTGGAAAAGGGCGCGGGCATGAATGCAAAATGGCTTATATCCGACTTTTTTTTAGCATGCAATAAAACAAAAGGGCGGAAACGTTCTGGTTAAACGGAAAGCACGTGATGCCGATCTATGCAGGTCATGAATTGTTCAAATTGCCAGTGTGTCTTATTCTTTCCGCTAACTTTATCGTTTTCTCTTAATGGACTGCTATTACGGTTATTACAACTGTATACCAGTATTTACTTTTTCATTATTTGATGATAGACAAAATTCGGAATCACTTCATTTTGCACCCAATCTCTCCCAACGTTCATAACGTTACGATGTGACTATGTAAAAGATGAGTTCTTATCAACGACGTGATACTGTTATGATCACGTTATTTCGAGCTGCGCAGTAACAGCTGATTGTACCAAAGCTGACCTTCTTAAAGAGGACGACATGTATAAAATAAAACAATAGATAATAGCATATGTCTGCTAAAAGACAAAGTGTTCAATGTAGAGGGTTTATGGGCGGCACATCAGTAGTAAAGGAAAAGGGGTCTTCTAGATTGAATGTCCTTCCCCCTCCACGTCCCTCCTCCCATCAGAACATATTTGTAACGAACCTGTAGCTTAACTCAAAACAGGTTAGAAAATATATTATCAGGAGAAGACCCTCTCCACTCCAAAATGATCATGTTTGTATTAGCGGGGACTTCTTGATTTTAGACTCCTTCCCCTGTAAAACATATTTGTCAGAGAAAAACACCCTCCCCCATTTCAGATACTCTATAACAGACATATTTTTCGAACTATACATGTTCCCTGCCTGTGCCGATCGATTGCTGTAGCCTAAACAGAGACTGCAGTTGCGATCGATAAATGTACATCATGTAACTGGATGATGCAGTAACTGGGACTGTCGTGTTTGATTTTGCAAAGGGACACGTGTGTCTGTAACTTTACTAGAAAAAACTGGAAATTTCCAGAAAAATCACGTGATTTCACAGAGGTTACAGAATTCTCTGGAGAACGAGTGATTTAGCGCTTGGATACTACAACTGCACAATAGAATTTCTGGAAAATCACGTGCTATAGCGCTTGGGTATTATAACTGCGCAAGAGAATTTTCTGGAAAATCATGTGATATAGCGCTTGGGTATTATAACTGCGCAATAGAATTTTCCAGAAATTTAGCGTGGACTACATAAAGGCAGCTAAATGTTCCACTGTGTTCAGTCAGCAGAGATGTGTTTTGCCGAGAGCATGAGGTAAGTGAAATTTTTTCGTGAAAATAGGAGATAGGTCCTTTATTTTAACAAGAAAAAAAAATATTTATTATTTCGTTCAGATTTTCGAAGGTAAATGGAAGTTCTTAAAGAACTTCTTCACCAATAATTATTGTTTCTACAGTAGCTACCAGAAATAATTTGTCATCATGTTTATACAAATGAAATTTAACATTTCCACTTACTTTTCGATGGCATCCAAATAACTCTCTCATTGTTACCCTGTTGATATAATACTTATAACCTTTTGCAAAAACCTTCGAGCGGTTTAGGTCAATATTTATTTTGATATATTTTTCCTGGCTGATTGGATTGTGAAGGTTACTATATTTTTGTCCGAGATTGTCTCTCAGCTTTTCAAGATAATCAAAATATTTGCTGGCATCTGATTTAATAAGCGAGAGTTTTATTCTGTCAAATTTGCTAAAACAAATACCTGAAATTTCATCATTAAATTCAAACTGTAGTGGTTGACCGTTAATCATCAACACCTCAACCTTACTATTAACTCCATCAGCTAACGTTAAATTTTCAAACATTATTTCTAAAGTTTAGACAAAATTACTGGTATAGTGTCCAATAGCCAGTGTGTTTACCCCGTCCTCACAATAGCGTTTGTCATCAAAATTACTTAGTCCACGTTTTATAATTGTATCTGTTTCACGTTGGTGATGATTTGATCTAATAACATTTGTTTTAATAATGCAGACATTATTGTTTAGTGCTGCTTTAAAATCATCAAATTTCATACATTTTTTTTAAATACCAACGAAGCATACCTTTTGCTTTTTTTGTCAGTTTATCGTCATCTAAAATTACGGCGTACATTTTACTTCTTAGTCCGACAAATTCCTTAACTGGCACAAACATAAATTTGTCCTTAAATTTACCAATAACTTTCTTGTTAGTTGGATCATGAAATCCACTACTTGCTGGATAATCCGATAAATCAAATAGGTCACGGTGATTATAAATATCCTGATAGACATCCTCACATTTTATATCATAAACTAGCGAATCTGTATTGGTAAACAATAAATTTGAATCTGGCCAGACTCTCTTAACAAATCCGTAGTGAAAATCGTACATCAACCACTTTGATATGTCCAATACCGACGTACCAACGTAAATAAGTTTATTTAACTTTAAATTTGTCTTTCGCCGCTGTATTGCAACAAGATTTTCATTAAATATTTTCATACTGACAAAACCGTCATCGTTAACTAATTTATTCCTGCGATTTATGTCGTTTGCAATCTCAATATTTACGCGTTTTCGAATATTTTCCATTGTCTTACCAAAAACGGAATTGTTCATAAGTTTAAAGAAGTATGTCTCAAATTCAGTCCTAGAAGTTGAGCGACGTTTGGTATTTAAATCAATATAATCTGCCATCCAACGAGATTGTTTGAATTTTAACACGCGATGAACTTTCCTTAAGACTAAGCCGTGGTCGACTGCTTGTTTTAAATTTTTGTAATGTATCACGTAATTCCGTTTACTGAGTAAATTTGGTACTAGCTTATTAACAATCGAAGTTTTTGCTGTTGTCGCTACCTGTTGTTCAGGTGATAATAAATTGTAGTCCATTACTATCGACTCTGCACAAAACGGATAATCGTTATGTAGGTTGTGCACTGACTAAGAATAATCGAGATCATCTTCAACAAAATAACTGACATTTTCTGGGAGATTTTTTTCTGTTTCGCTAAGAAATTGATCTGGAGTTATCCAATGAAATCGACTGCACGACATCGGCTCTCACATTCCCTAATCATACAAATTATTAGTATCCAGAAAAATAATATTATTTGACGGTAAATTGTTATTGTAATTTTTCAAGTACTTATTATTAGCTACCACATATATTTTTGATATAACGCTAATTCCGCCTCTGATACCTTTTTCAATAAAATTAAACATATCAACATCTGTCAAGAGATCCAATTCTATCTTACTTGTTTTTAGCAGAGCGTCCCAGGATAGTCCTGGAGGGGAATAATACCAACCAGGATCCAATCCATAATTTTCATGACTAACTTTACGAAAACTTTCAAAAACATCGGCTAATAATATTACATCTGTTTTCAAGTATAAATCATGATAATCACCAAATGTTTTACAACCAAATTACTCCAAATATCTTGTGCATATTTGTACTCGTCATCTGATATACCTTCGCCTTTTAGTTAAAAATTTGTCTTTGCTGGACAGAGAAGTTCCATCAAATCTGCTCCAATCGTCCAGGTATTCGTAAGGAAAAATACCTTTTTTTGTCAGATCGACGTAGTTTTCACCAAAGCAACTTTTTAGATTATTGAAACTGCTGTAACCTTTTACAAGCTCATCTAATGATACTGCCATAAATTGCAGACTGTCAATGAAACGTAATTTGCTAAGCGTAACTAACATATATTTTTCAAAATTATTTGGTATACATTTTACTACATTGTCGAGTGTTAGCTTAGATTTAATTTCCTCATTGCCAAAAGCTTCTACAATGATATGACTATCATAACCACGAAAATTATGTAAAACTACAGGAATAAATTTTGGTGCATGAAATTTTAGATTGTAATTGTTATGAACTGCTCCTCGATACTTGCAAGTTAGATGACAGTGATCTCTCACTTTATCATCAACCGAACAACTTTTCGCAGATATGACAATTAACTGCATTGTCAAAATCAAGTTGTTGTTTGGATGTTATATTAATTGGAGCTGTTTTGGATTATCTGTTGAAAATTTTTGTTAACATCATCTATTAATTTTTTTAATAACCACACAGCCGGACTTTCAGATTAGCCAGGATATAACTTTACTGGACTTGAAAAATTATCGTTAGCGCAACAAACTACTTTGTATAAAACCCCGCAAGGAACATGTTGTTGTATTTTTCTAGTGCTTGATTTATTTGGATCATTTTCTGCACCTGCCACAGGAACAAGTAGACACTCAAAATCTGCATAAATAACAAACGGGATACTTAGCTTATGATTATAATTTTTAAATTTTAATACTTTTTCTCTCTCTGTTGGCATGGTTATTCTTTGAACGTTAACACAATATTTAGCATGCTCTTGCAGTTTTTCATCGCTAGAAAAACCTTGTAAACATCTGTAACAGAAATATTTTTTTTTCCATGGTGCTTATTATACTGTCTGCCAACTAACCCGTTAAAGTTTTTTATCCAGCAATAATGTCCCTTATAAAATAACAAATTTATTGTCAACTGCGTAGCAGTCGCTGAGATGTATCTCGGGTAAACATTTTCTCGCTCATCTAGTCTGAAAACATTTGTTGAAATATTGTTTTATTTTTCAAACTTTGGTATCTGATTTTCTGCCACTGGAAAAGTTATTCCGTCAAAATCCAATTCGTTTCTGTACGGCAAATATTTTTCAACTTGGTTGGAGGTACAATTTTGAGGATGTCTTGCAGACAGAATTGCCCAACAGAAACACTCATTATCGCTGTTTATGACATTTATACAACATTTTTTGTTTTTAATTTTTTGAGGAAGATCAACGTAAGAACTACCGCGAAGTACGTTGTATCTTGCTGTGCGAAATAAAACCTCCGCAATCATCTCAAATTTCCAACCTGATCCTGATGTAGTAAATTCTTCAAGTTTCTTGTTAATTTCTTGGTGTATTTCGTTGGCAACTGTGGCAATATTTGTTCCAGTTAATATTTTTCGTGATTTAGCTGTTAAATATGGCTCGGCAATTTCGCTGTCGAAATTTGTATTTTCAAAAATTATATCAAGTACATCTTTTTCGATTGCACGTATCTTTGATAAAATTACATGATACTGCACTATCAGTTTGATACTTTTGTGAACTGCAAGGTCTTGCGTTACAATCGGTTGTAAAAGATGAAATAAATTTGTGGAGTTAAAATTTGCTAAAACATTTTGATTATCACATTTATAACTTTTATCATAGCCAGAAAATGCCTTAGCAATTTTTTCTGCTTTTATAAGGCTCTTCTTGGCAACATCTCGCAATTTTAATATTATATATAATATTTTTATATTGAATTGGTTTTTAGTTTATTTTTCAATTAGAAAAATAAAATCTTTATAGAATAATGTCAAAAAATATAACAGCAGAGGAACAGGAAGAATATCACGTTCACCCAAAGTATAACGAGTACGCTGGAAATTCACTTGGTTCGGTTATTCATGTCAGATACGGACGACCTTTTTGAAAATCAACTCCAGCTGGAATAATAATAAATGTCAAAGGAGAAAATACAAATAAGACCGCAATGTTTAGAAAAGATTTAATTTATACTTTGTTTTGTGGAGATATACCAGAAGAACAGCGAGTTTATCATGTTAACGACGCAGTTAATGATGATAATATTGAAATTTTATCTTTGCAGGATGAATTTTGATCCCATCCAGTATTTGATTTATATGAAGCTAATGATAAAGAAAATATTAGGCATAAAAAACAAAAAATGTTATTGGAAATTTAAGAAAAGATGGTTATCTTGATGAGATGGTAGGCAGTATTAAAGCTGATCAAGTTCATTATCTGTCACATCGTTTTGTATTTGAAACTTTTAATGGTGCTATTTTAAATAATTTGGTTATCGATCATATTAATAAAATTAAAACAGATAATCGTTTAGAAAATTTAGATTTAGTTACATCTCAAGAAAATAGTAGAAGAGGAGATTCCGGTGGTGCTAGATATGCTAGACAGGTAATTTCAGTAAATCTTGAAACTTGAGAAAATATGAAATTTACATCAATAACAGCTGCTGCAAAATATCATAAAATTAATCCAGCTATGATAAAATTTGTAGCTGATGGGGTTAGAAAATCAGCAACGTCAATGTCGACCTTTGATAGATTTATTTTCAAATATGTTTCTTAATTCGGTCTTTGTAAGACAATTATGGGCAAACATCAAAACATCATCTTTATCAAATTTTAGTGTTATAAACTTGCTGTTATCAAGTTCATTTTTTTCTGCTGCTGTTAGAAGTATTTTATTAGAGTCACCCTGCATCACAATAACGTCAACAGATGTATTACAGCCCGACAGACATTTTTGAACTGCCTCAGCCAGTTCATTGTAATTTAATATATTAACTGTTTGATGATATTTTATCTCATTGTTCATTTATTATTATAAGTTAGATTATATTATATGAACTTAATGCAGAGACTTGTTGAAATATATGCCAACGACGCTGTCGTCGACAATACAATTGCAAGTGATAAGATCACTAACGACAAGTCGTCGACGACAATTTTACAGCAGGAAATTTAGATAAATCTGCTGGTTATAGCGAATATGATATTTTATTTAATAATGACGATGAAGATGAAGTAGTTGCTGTCGTTGACAAAAAATATTACAGCAGACCGACAACTGGACGATATAATGTTAAGTATCATATCACTAAAAAAATAATAAAATTTAATTTTACTGTTGCCGAACAACAAATATTTTGGCAACTTATAAAACCATTTTTGAATCTAAAAATAACTGGGAAACAGAGGAGCATAAAATACGATTTTATTTTCGTTAAAATACTCAATTTGATGCCAGTCGATAATGCAAGAAAATTACATTTAATTTCCTTGTGTAGACCAGTCAAATGTAAATCTGTACTTACGAAGTACGAACAAATATTTGTTTTAAAATTGACCGAGTTGGCACCCAACTATTAAACTTATCGCTATACCCGCGCTATTTCACTAAACTTTTGTTGCCGCGCTTCCTAATAACTTTTTCAATAACGAACATATCTTGCTCAGTTTTTTGAAGTTCTTGTTCATAAAAACTGCCAGTTATAGGTTCTCCAGCCAGATCTTTTAACGCATATGTCACTGGTATTGTTAAAAGTACTTTATCAACGACAAATACTTCTTCGCTCCAGTTTTGAGTAAATCCTTTCTCAAATGTTTTTTCGTCAGATAAATTCTAACTTTATCACCAACTTTAAATTTATGTCTGCGGTACATATTTTCATTTGCTAATATTGTATTTTTAATAACGTCGTTTGGCGACATCCTTGTGGTTCGAAGCTTCGTGTTATTATTTTCATCAACAATTTTTTTGTAGATTGTCAATATATTTATTTGTATTTTTAGCTGTCAAATATTTGTGTATTTTTTTGTTTAGTGTGCGGTTAAATCGCTCGACGACAACACTTTTACCTTCATTTCCAGTGACATATTTTTTGATGTTATTTTGTTCCAAAAACTGCTCAAATATTTTGTTAAAAAATTCTGCTCATGATCAGTCCAGATTCTGTTTGGTTTTCTTTCTGTACTAACGATGACCTGTTTTAACGCATCAGTTATTGACGTTCCTGTCTTATTTGAAACTGGTACACTAAAAGCATATTTGCTAAAAACTTCTACAACATTAAAAGGATATCTTTTTGAAGCGCCATCGGCGCCAATGTTAAATTTACTAAGGCCTGACATATCAACTAAATCTATTGCCCAGATATCGTCAACGGCATTTGCGACAACCTTACGTCGCGTAAACCTTTTTTTTTTTAGGTTTGTGTAGCTCTAAAGTCAGATCATCATATAATTCTCTGCCGAGACCAAGTTTATATTTTGCTCCAATAAAACCTTGTACCAGCCTTCGGTCAAATCGCTCTCGCATATTCACAGGTTTCATATCACGAAGTTCGTCTAACATTATCTTATCGCAACCGGTCTTGTCACCTTCTGCTACTGGATCAGCTTGATTGTAAGGTTCTTGTCCTGGCAGCGGATTATCGTTTTCGTCCAACTGTCTGTCCAGCGGATTATAAGGTCCAGTATATTTATGGCCTGGCAATGTCCAACCGCCTTTTGGTTTTGGTAATTTGCCAATTAATTTATGTATATCTATTCCTGTTCCAATTATTTCTCTGTTGTTGCATTGTTGATAGTATGTAACAATTTTATTTTGCTCAAGACAGATATCTCTATCACAATCGCACTAGCCTGTCATTATTTATTTTATAACTGACAAAATACTTGTTTTCAGAATAACTTTCAGTCGTCTACTAAAATAATTTTGTCAGGACATCCAGCTCCAGATAATTTCTTTAAGAGCGTGTTTTTTATTTTTCCGCAGACTGCGCAAATACTTTTCAGCATTATTTTATTATTTTTTTTGTTTTTTCTGTTGTTTCATTGATATTTTCTGCTTTAGTTTTGCACTTGAGACAGAATGTTGACATTTATATTCCCTGATTATATAATATTGCAATTTTATCATTAGTGTGAGAGGGTTGCTTGTCAAACTGTAAAATAAATTTTAAAAAATTAAATTTAGGCTGGGACATTTGTTTTATAAACATCACGCAATAGTATCCACGAGCAGAAGCTCCAACAGGCTGAATTTGATTAGACGAATAATTTATTACTTTATACTTGAACACGTATTTTTTTATTGCGTCACTTGGTGGAAGTCCGAACGAGTCAAAATAATTATTACCGTGTACTGCTACCCAATGTGTGCCCGATCCGTCATTGAAATCTTGTATATTTATCACACACGAGCCAACGGGAACATGACCTAATTCATCTTTAGAATAAACTCCACGAAATTTGTTTACTTTTTTTAGCTTATCAGGTATATCAAAGTTACTTAACGCGGCCGCGGTTGACTTCCTGGCAATGTTAGTCCTCGGCCTATTCCCAGTAGATTTGGCAGTAGACTTCCCGCTACTCCAGCCAGCAATGGTCCTATAAATCCACCTATCCTTCTTCGGGATTGCGTCTTTTCTTTAGTCTTTCTTACCGTTTTTCGTTTAGGCATTATATTTATCTTTAGACAAAAATTTTCTTTATTCCGTCTCCGGAGACAGCCTTTTTCGTTGCGCCAGATACTGCGACAGACGCTGCTGCTAATCCTAATGTACCAAGTACTGGTAAAATTTTAGGTATTAACGTTTTGGCCATTACAGATAATGCCGGCCCGAAGAAACCACCTTGTTTTGCCATCGCTGTTATTTGTGCGGCACTTAAATTTAAAACAAGAGGTTTTTTGCGATCGTACCTGTACACCTGTTTTTTGGTTAACATTAATTTTGTTAAAGTACCTTTGGAAACATTTTCAGCAACACCTCCGGTGTTGGGTTTTATTTTTAATGATACTGGTCGACCTTTTTGTAAACCCTGTCGGAGTTTTTTAACTTGACCATCAGTCAAATATATTTCGTTTACAATATATTTTGTCATTATATAACGATGACAGATTAAACTAAACTTGGACTAACATTTTACCTCCGACAGAGTCAGTTGTAACAAATCTGTCGCTGATCACTAGCGCATATACATACAACTGTGCCACAGGAACTGCACCGAGTGTCCAAGTAATTTCAATATCAGCTGTAGAATCGACAAGTCTCTCGTTGTGTTTACTAACATCACAATAAAATATTGGATACCGTGTACGAAATTCTTCCATAGAAATTTGAGATCCGTCTCCGACATCCTGATATTTCTGCACTGCATCGAGCAGGTACATATATGGCCGAGATACGTTTTTATTAGCGTCATCTGAAAAATTGCATTCTATCGCTCGTTCTAAATACTGTTTTGAATTTAGTCTAGCGTATATTCGTCTAACATCGACGTGATCAAATATGGCGTTATTTTGTTGTTGGTTACCACGTCGCGCTTGCTGCTGAAATACAACAAACAATTGCCGAGGGAGTTGTTCACTTGACGTTCTTGTGACTCGCCATGTGTAGTCGGTGGTATTTGGAACTGCTGTTTGATATATTTTATGTTGTTGAAAATAAATTCTGTGTGTGTGTTTATCGAGAATACTATTTAATTCTGTCATTTTAGTGACTGACGGTATTATTCGTGGTATCTACTGTGCAAGTTTGTTTATGATAAATTGTACATCGGCTCCACCTGAACTAAATAGGCAGTCGTTTTGTTCTGCTCGATCTAAAATAAGTGTATGTTTAACTCCACGAAATACTTTATTATAGTCCCAGCAAAATCCAAATATTTTACTTAATGGCAGCATCATTGTAATTTAACGCGATCCTGCTGCACGTTCTTTTCTCCTAGCAAAACCTTCATTGTAACGTATATTTCTTACGCTAATTGTCCCGTTAACTAAATCTAACATTGCAACACCGTCCGCAGCTGCTCCTGGTGGTGTTATACCAAGATTATTACAAGCAGCAGTAAGTGAGACTCTTACAGCGTCTGCATTAGCGCCTGCAGCTGGTGCGGCTATACCTAAAGCAGCAGCATTAACAATAAGAAAAGTTCTTACAATTACAACATCTGCAGCAGCATCAGCTCCGTGTACTAAAGCACCTTTCGAGAAAAGTTCGGTCGATTCAGCTGCACCAGTTCCAGTATCCTTAAACCACATCATGTTAGTTGCAGTTGATCTGGAATAATCATCAGAAAACGAAATAGTATTTAAGATTGTACTTGCAACTTGCAGGTGACTCGAAATATCTTCGACAGTTTGATTAGCTAGTTGTAATCGAGCACTTTTGAATAAACACCAGCCATTATTTATAAGAGCTATTTCTGCGACTGCTCCGATATTAGCAGGTGGATTAGCTACTGTCATAATTTGGCCACGTACTTCTAACATTGCTTTGTGATGCAGCAGAAATACACCTTCGTCTCTGGTATTAAATGTTCTGACACCAGCCTTATTTGGTTCATTCGAATTTTCGTCGAGATACTCAACATACTCAAATTCTGTTACTGTGTCGTCGACGGCATAAGTTTCTGATAAATCAAGATAATTTTTAACAGACATTATATTTCTGGTTACATAAAATTTGGCGCCGTTGCCTTAGATATTAATTTTTGTATAATTTGTTCTCCTCGCGGCGATTAAAGATTTTTTGCTGTTTTTATCATCCGGTTTCCTGTTTCAGCTGTTGGGGCTATTTCTGATATAATTTGTTTTATCTCAGATGTAGACGGTGCGCCTTTTACTAGTTTTTGTCCCACCGCAGTTCCAGCGGCAGATGCAGTCCCAGTTGCAAAAGCTTTTGACGCGTCAAGTGCAATTGGTGCAACTTTATGCGCTATTCCAGGGACATTTTCAATAATTTTAGTAAATATATTTCCAAAAAATCCTCCAACTATTTTTCTTCTGTAAATTTTTTTTCTCTGTTTCATTATATCAAGGGGTTGTATAATTTTACGCGGACAACTACGTCGATAGCGGAGCTATTGTGCACGTAGGTGTAGGTAATAAGTAACAACTTCATTTTTCAAATCCAACTGCCGTCCAGATTGATCTGTCAATTGCATATTTATTTGTGTTATCTGATTTTCAACATTTAGCGGATAATAAATAACTTGCCGCGGATTAATTTGCATAAGTGACCCCGGTGGAACGTTCGGCGAAAAGCTATATAGTCTGTCCTTTACTGCCCCGGGCTAAGTAAGATCCAGATGCAATAAAACAATTTATTAGTATTGTGTTTACGTCAGTAATATTTACTGGCAGTTCACCGTCATACGCCCTGGTTTGACCAAGAGCAGCACCATAAACTGCACGAGAAAATGCTATTAATGATGCAACGTTAGTTGATGGTGTAAAATCGATTAATATACCATCTTTTAGCGTCATTCTAGCTCTTAATGTGTTATAGTTTGGTGTTAGCTCAAATTTATCAGCTGCAACATTATTTTTTGTTACAAATTCTTTCATTGCTTTATTTAGATCGATGATATTATAAGCTCCTTGTGGAATTTTTAATACTTTAAACTGCTGATCAGATGGAGTCATAAATGTGAAATCATCATTCACCTCAGTTTTTACGTTGGCCATAAAATGCCATGCCGTGTATGAAATTAGACCGATCTCGTACTGTTTTTCAGGACCCAGTTGTACTGATGGAATATAATTTACCCAAAAATTTGCGCTATCACTGTTGTTTGCGATGAGTCGAGTAATAATGTTGCTGACAATTATATAAGATCGCCTCGATTAAATTAAATCGCGGTGTAAAATTTCGTATTCGTCAGATGTTAATACATTTTCTGATCTCAAATGATCAAGTATGTCAATAATTTCATTGTCATTTTCAACACCAACATTACCAGCTTCTATTGACGATATCAGTAACATTAATCTACCTATCATCTCAGATACTGATGTAAATATTTTTACCCCAGAGCTGGCTCCGAGGCCTGTGATTTCTTTGAGACGACGTTTATCATGACCATCAAATACATCTTTAAATTTCCATTTTGACTTACTAAGTTTTTTATTTTGAAAATCAATGGCAGCATCTACAAAAACACTGGCAATAACGCCATCTCTAGCTTTTTTTTATAAAATTTATCAATATCGTCTTCTGTGGTAGCTTTAGAAAATTTTTAGTAAGCTCCTTGGTTATCTTCTCTAATATTATTAAAATTTTCAATGAGATAATCGTATTCACTTTGTGTCCATTGATCAATACTATCAACATTTTCAATATCATTATCTTCCACAAAAGTATAATATTCTAATAATTGTATTTTTTCTGCTATTTCTTTTTCTAATTTTCCTTTTTTAATTATTAGTCTATCTTGTTTTTCTTGTTCTTGTTCTGCTTGTTTCCTCTCAACCTGCATTCTTACCACATCTGATTCTCTTCTAAAAAGTTCATCTCTGTTATCAACCAACCGACTTAACTCAGTCTGTCTAGCAATAAGATCTTTTATGTCGTCTGGGACAACCTTATCTGCTCTCATACGTATGAGATCTAGTTCTTTTGCCTCAGTATGCAAACCATTAGTATTACGTCCACTAAAATATATGTTATTTTTTATATTACGGATAGCTTTGATAAAAAGATCTGCGATAATCCAGCGCCGGTATAACCTAATACTTCCTTCGTAGGTTTCTTCTTTTTCTGGTACGACATCGTCGAGATGTTTCTTACCTTAGTCTGCAATTTCCGTTAACATTTTAATATTTTCTTCGGCATTATAATCTGGTTTTTGAATATCACGTATCCTTACATTTTTAAAATTATATTCTTTGTTAAAAGATTCATACTCGTAATCCATTATTTGTCCGTTTATCTTTTTTAGACTTTCCTCAAATCTTTCTCTATATTGGATATCTAATCCATGCTCTTTTCTAAAAGCTTCTAGTTCAGCTTTTTCTTTTTTGCGCATCTCCTCCATCAATATATCGGCTTCACTTTTTTTTTCTCCTATATCGCTCAACTTTCTTTTAATCGGCTCGACTAGTGTTACTTCTGCTAATCTTTGTTCAAGTGCAAGTGGATTACTTAATAGTTCAGCTTGTCTAGCAGCAGGATCAGCAATATGTTTTACAAGGTTTCTAGCTAACTTTACCTTTTCTTCATCAGATCTTCTAATAATTTTTGCAGCAGCAGCTTCTTGTTGTTCTTTAACAAGCCCGACTAAACATTTTTCCTGTAGTTGTTTAACTTCTTCATCTGATAGCGGCCTAGTTTCGGGTTGTTTTCCAAATAACGCCTCAGTAACTGGTTTGAGAGCTGTAGTTGCTGCTTCTGCGGCAGCTACTTGCTCACGTTGGGCTCGCTGTACTCGCTGCTTAAATTCTGCTTGAGATTGAGCAAGTTTTTTTAAATCTTCTATGTGTTTTCTGTATTTTGCTCTTTTATCCATTTTATATTAAACTACTGTAGATAATTTTTATGCAACAGCGAAACATTTGTTTAGGATCATGTGTAAGCTTATCAAACAAGAAAAAGTTATACTTATCTGCCGTTGCCTTGTGATATAGTTCGATAAATTTATCTTTTGTTACGTCGCCACATTGCTCGTTTGCAATATTCATGACGTCCACGTTGTCCAGTCCTGGAAATAATATAAAACAACCAGTATTTCGCCGAATAAATCTGTCAACGTTATAAAAACCTTGGGCTAAATAAACAGAATTACATTTTTTATTACGCGACAGTGAAAAATAGGATCTTATTTCATTCATCTCCGTATTGTTTAGCCGAATATCATCAAAAACAACTATTGTATACTCGTCAGAGTCAGTTTCACTCACTGGAATAAGTTCTTCTGGTTGCTTAATAACAAAAAATGTCTTCGCCAGCCTCAAGATCATCACGAAGTTAGTTACTATATTCGCTAAGTAGTTCGTATTTGTCTTGTTGTGGATTAATGGTATGAATATAAACTCGATCATAGTCAAAATTATCGCCCAGCAGCAAGTTCATAAGCAAATTTGTTTTTCCTGATCCAGTTCTTCCGACAATAAGACAATGACGATCTGGAAGTTCGTTGTTGTGTATATGTTTCCGATGTCTGTCTGTATCAAACTTTAATGTCGACATATTATAAAAATTGTTAGACAATAAATAAATAATGAGTTATTACACAAAATTTGGAACAACATTAGGAGATTCGCCGGAGATTATAACTACAAACGGCGGTGACGGTTACCTGAAAAAAATTGGTGATATGATGACAGGAAACCTGTCTATGTCAAATCAAAGAGTGTTTGGTTTAGAAACGGCGTATCCACCACCAAGAGTTGACCTTACACAAGCTATTAGTTATGCACAACTTAAATCAGTTGACGTCAACAAGTTAGACAAGGCCGGCGGAACTTTAAGCGGTCACTTAGATATGTCGGGAAAGAAGATAATGAATTTGGAGGCTGGATACCCACCAGCAAACTTAAATCAAACCCAAGCGGTAAGCTATTTACAGTTAAAGTATGTGGATAATAACAAGCTTGATAAAACAGGTGGGACACTTACGGGTAATATTAACATGTCGGGTCGACGAGTGTTAGGTTTAGAAACTTCATATCCGCCAGCAGATTTAACGCAAGCGGTAAGTTATGCGCAACTAAAATCAGTTGACGACAGTAAACTTAACAAAGCCGGCGACACAATGACAGGTAACCTGTCTATGTCAAATTCAAAAATAACTGGATTACCGACAACCTCGCCAACGTCCGACTCGGATGCTATTAGTTATGGTCAGTTAAAAGAAAAACTTGTCCCATACTTTAAAAAATCCGGTGGACCAATGTCAGGTAATATAAACATGAGAGACAATAAAAAAATAACTACGACATATGTTCCAGTTAGCCCTAATGATCTAACAAATAAAGCGTATGTTGACAGTCTGTCTAGTGGTATAAAACGAACTAAAAACAATGTTGGATATATTCCAACACTTTTTAAGGCAACTGACAAATGAGTTGGGTTTGAGGTAAGCGCATCAGCATATTATCCTGAAAATTATCCTTATTACGCTTTCTCCGATAGACACAAGTGGACGACCAACGGAGAAGTTGAAAATGTTTGGATCAAAATTAAATGGTCTACTGCAGTTGCTATTTGGCAATTTCATTTGCGTGGTCGATTAAACTCTAGCGTTCGCCGAATTTATAAGTGGCAGTTGAAAGGATCAAACGATGATATCGATTGGACAACATTATATAGTACAACAGACACTTATATTTCAACAACACAATATTTTACGATTCCGACAGAAAATACTGTCCACAAGTACTTATATTTTCGAGTTCATGTTTTTGCTGCTGAACGTCCGTTTCTAGGACTGACATCATTTCAAATATATACACTTGATGAATAAATTTAATCTATTGCTATTAAATAATGTCAGAACTACCAATTATAACCGTTGCAAGAGAATTTTATGATAATATTTTTAACCCTAAAATAGATGTTGGGGACCAATCACTATCAGCACGTATAATAAATACCAGGAAAATTTTTAAAATTACAATGATAAATTCTCCATTGTCAAATGAAAAAAAAAAATTTATTCTTGTTATGTATATGAGAGGACCACAACTAATAAAAGCTATAGAAAACTTTGATATTATAAGAAGTAAATGTCATCCTGATGATTGTCTAGAAGAACAAAAACAAGTTGAAATTATATTAAAAACATATTACTCGAGTTTGATTTTAAAACTATAGATTTGATAATAAAATCAGACTTAATAAAAACACCAGCGCATGGTGGAAGAACACTGGAGGAAAGACGAATAAACGAAAATCATAATCGTCTTGACAAGCTAACGGAATCTAAAATAATGGGAGTAAAAAGAAACAGAAAGTTATATAATAGTTTTTTAAAACGAGGTATTTTTAAATATCTCGGTATGTACTACCACGACAAAGAAACCTTGGTTAAAATCATTACTATGACACCGGATACGGAGTTAATTATTAAAGTGTACGCAAACGCAATTCTACCAATGATACGTAAAAAAGACCCAGACTTTGATCCAGTTATTGTTAATAAATCTATAGCGATAATCAATGATTTTGACAATGAAATTAGTTATCTCAGCGATGATGAGCAAAAGAAGTTTTTTGAAGAAGTCCTACAAACACAGTTGGAAACAAAAAATTGATTCTTATTACGACATAAGTTATGAGTACGACATTCCACTTCCATCACTCCAAAGCTCTAGACAATTGTCATTAGGAAATTATTACAATGAAGTTGAGAAAATGTTCACAAGACCATCATATGCAAATTTATTGGTTAAAGTAGCTGATGCTATTGGTCTGCTAACAATTGAACTAGATAAGCTTAAAAAGGTAATGCTAGCAAATTTCGTAGTCGCATATGCAATTATCAGACAACATCTTATTCTAAAAAATTTCACGTTAGATCAAATAAGCTTGGTATTAGGGTATATTGATGAAACAGAAATTGATTACAGTAATTTGGTGAATAAAACAGATTTGTATGAACGTGAAGTAGGATATATGTTTGATTCATATGCTTGGTTAAAGAAAAATGAGGTACTAACAGATAAATAATATGATGATACTGCGTCAGATGTTTATGACAAATACAGAGATTTTATAGCTGATCCTGACAATAATAAGTTCCGTGAGTTTCTTGATTCGATTGTTGGTGCTAGAGTTTTTAATATTGTATAAACATTGTAAGCGAATATTGTATAATGAAAAAACAAATCATCGATTTCAATCATATTTCAGAAGATGTTCCAAAACAAGATGTTGACGCTCTAATGCAATATTACAGATATTATCATAAAAACCTTTGGTGTGTGAAACAATGTTATAAATATTACAATAGGATACTTCGAGTAATATCATATTTGGCACTGCTAATGACCGCTTCTGGTATAATATCAAGTGGGGTATCATTGAATCCTTTTTTATTAATTATATCTGCTGTCGGTGTCTCTCTTTCAACAGCATGTAAGAAAATTTAACACAGGCTTAAGACGAAAAAAAAATGCTTGTAAAATAGCAGTTATCACTTATAAAAAATTACTTGATCAAATACGATCTTATTTGAGAGGCGTAAAATATGATATGGATGATTTAATACGCGAGTTTCGTATTATTGACAGTATGCTAACATATATTTTACCGATGAGAGTTAGCAGGTATGAAAATAGTTATGACAAAAAATACGGCGAATGAAATTTTCTCTAAACTCCTTCATATATAATAATACGACAATCTTAAGCCAGACCAGTTTGCCTTGGAGTGTAATACTACTATTAAGTAAAAAAAATTCACCTACCTTTTGATCCTTCCAACAACGCACATCTCTGCAGACTAATCACAAATAAAAAATTGGTTGCCTTTATATAGTCCACTCTAAATCTCTGGAAAAGTCTATTGCGTAGTTATAATACCCAAGCGCTAAATCACGTGACTTTTCTCGCAATTTCCAGTTTTTCTAGTAAAGTTACAGACACACGTGTCCCTTTGCAAAATCAAACACGACAATCCCAGTTATTGCATCATCCAGTTACATGATGTACATTTATCGATCGCAACTACAGTCTCTGTTTAGGCTACAGCAATCGATCGGCACAGGCAGAGAACATGTATAGTTCGAAAAATATGTCTGTTATAGAGTATCTGAAATGGGGGAGGGTGTTTTTCTCTGACAAATATGTTTTACAGGGGAAGGGGTCTAAAATCTAGAAGTCCCCGCTAATACAAATATGATCGTTTTGGAGTGGAGAGGGTCTTCTCCTGATAAATATATCTTCTAATCTGTTTTGAGTTAAGCTACAGGTTCGTTACAATTATGTTCTGATGGGAGGGGGGACGTGGAGGGGGAAGGGCATTAAATCTAGAAGACCCCATTTCCTTTACTACTACATCAGCTATAAATCAAACTGAAATTGTCTGCAGATTCTCCTTTTAGAAGATTAAAGTTAATTACAGACTGAGGGATCAATATCTGTTCTTGAAATTAGTTGTAATGATGCTCTTTTCTTTCAGCTATATTCCTAAGAGATCAATATAAGAAAAGTGCATGCGTGAATAATAGAAACCATCTTATGCCTGGAAGGGCCAGATAAGTCTCACTCGAATGTCAGAATTAGTAGGCAGGAACGAGGCTTTGACTGACATTTTCCTCTCCCATACAGCACATATTTATTATTTCTCACTAAGAACGAATATTCTAAAGAAAGATGGCGTGTATTATATATGGATATAACTGTAGAAACATAAAGTGGCTTAGAAGTTTCTTTACGTCATCAGAAGGAACATGCAAGCTAAGTTCATAAAAAATGATGTAAGCAATGGTTAATGTTTATAGACTAACAAAATTCCTGCTTTCAGTAACAGTAATACAAGAGACCTTACATACGTTCATGAAGTCTTCTACAATGTCAAACAGTTTTGCACTAAAAAGTAATCATTCACTGTCTGTTAGCGGAATCTCTTCCTGGTACACGGAATTACCGCTGGACTTTGAAATGCGCTCTGGAAAGCCTATGTGGAATGTTTTCTGAGAGAGCTGATGTTGACAGTAACAGACGCACATTGACTTCAATGATAAGTTGCTGATGTAAAGCACAATGACACGATTATTATGCAGCTTGAAAATTTTCTCGCAAAATCACGATCATAAATGGGTGAACTGTAATATAGTCACCATAAGGTCACACAGCGGATTTTTTCCTAACCTCCATAAAAGGACGTTAATGAATAAACGTCACACCATTTTAAATGCAAAGAAATGCAAAGAAAACACACAACTGCAGCACGTAGGATCCAGTTTTCTTCATTTGTTTCTTTTGCAAACTTGAAAACTGATTTTTTATTAAGCTCTATAAAGCACATATTGCTAAAAAATGTCACTTGACTTGTTGAGTCGGGATTGCTATTAGCAACATATAAAACAGACGTTTTCGAGGTCCTGCCATTTCGTTTATTTTCAAATAAGTATTTTTCTAATGGGCCCAATGTTTCGTTAATGTAAACTTTATTATATGCCTCAAAACAGGAACAATAGTTTTTTTTTGCTGACTTTAATATTGTGGATTTCTAAAATCGACGACAGATACGAATTTAAATCCATTGGCCAAATTTAGTGTACAATATTACCCATCATTCAATGCATTCGACAATACTTTCATTGAAAGTGACGAAATAAATTGTTATCATGATTTAAATACCAGCTATACAACCTCATTTAAAATTTCCCACTCTCAAGGGGCCATTATGTGCGATATGAGCACTTTCTTATATTACATCCATTTTAAAGACCTCGAAAAATCAATTATAAATTCAATATCTTCAAATCAAGACGTCGAGTACTTTCGTGAAATTTGATTATACAATTTATTTATCAAGCAAGTGCTGTCATTTGGATATGTTTCAGAGTATAACTGCGGGGTATTTTTGATTGAGTACATAATTTACTCTTTAATATTGTCTTTCCAGACTAATTTCATGAAGCCATCAATAAACCAAGATCAAAGTGATCTCTTAAAAGGCACCAATTCAATATTCCTGCAGTTTCAATAATGGGACAATCTATGTACATAATACAGTGACTGAAGATGTCTCTTAGACAGATGTTGTTTTGTGTTGTTTTTTATAGGCGTGCTGTGCAAATAACAAAACAAAGCGCTGATCACATAATTCCTCGGGAGGCAAAGATCTTGTGCAGACTTGTACTCGTCTTATTAGGATAATCATTTACTTTACTTTTTGGTGAAGCTCAGTTTCAGTTCGGTGAAAATGTGCGTCTTGTTCCGGTCTACGTGTGTTTTTCATCCTATTGGAAAATTAACATATACAAAATGTATGGACACATTATACTGCAACATGTACATTGATTGATGTGGGCAAGAAAGTAATAATCACAACGCAAACTGCTTCAAAGGCATTGCATGCCAGTTATAAAATTCCTTCAGATTATTTTAAATAAATAACGAGAGTACAAATATCAATTTACACTATCAGCAGTACTTCAAATATGTTAAGTGCTAAATACAACGAAATCAAGAATTTATCATCCTTTCTCCATTAGGACATGATCAACAGACAAAAAGTGAGGATAATATTCAGGTACCTGTACTAATAAAATGATTGTTAAACACAACCTTTATGCTATTTACAATCAAGGATACAATAAACAGTGTCTGTCATGGATACTGTGATGGCATGCTTCCAAAAAGTACACTATTATAGAGTCCTCATGGATTTCTGGAAACTTCTCCATCCACTAATTAGCACTCTTGATTTTTTTTTTTCTCTTAACAAATGAGCATTGGTCTACTTGAACAAAATGACAGAGGTTGACAAAATGGATTACCTAAGTTTGTGAACATTAAATATAGCTAAAAGTTAGTGGTGACCCACTCGTTGGTAAAACTCTGAAGCGGTTGTAACAAAAAAGAAATGAACAATAAATGGCCATATTTATGTAATCGACTCCTTGATAAAGTATATTGTGTTACGGATATGTTTTTAAATTGCTTGTGTGTTAGTTTTAAAATTCTTTTTATTTTATTTTTGTTTCATTACATTTTATTGTAATGATTATTTTCACGGGATTCGATATTTTCTTTTAGTAATGTTGTTTATCTCAGACGTAAAAGGTGTTACATGAGCAATATTTTTATTTCACCTTGGTCCGCGGTAGAGTAGATAGGGGTTCTTGCTACGTGACAAATTGCATTTTTCCTATTGCGTTATTGAAGTGTTAAGAGACCAAGTAATCTATCTCGCGAGAACGGGATGATAATTTGAGTGCATATAATATCCTTCCTGAGTGCTCGTCAGTCAGTTGTATTTCTGAAACCTTGAAGGCTGGATAGGTTTTTATTGTTGAAGCCAGATTGTTTTTGAAGTTCATTTGTTTTTGGAATTTAATAATTTATTCTCTAGAAAACAAACGAGTGTACTGTTTTATAAAATTCTGGGAGAAAAAAATTCAGTGGAAATTTATTCTGGAATTATTCGGAAAGATAAACTGTGATTCAATTGAGGAATTGTTGCTATTTTTACAAGGACCACATCTGACGTCATCGGCTTCCATATTGGAACGTCGAGAAGATTCGAACCTGGATTCTAATAGAACTATTTAGTGATAGGACTTGTATTTTTCATTCTTAGGATTAAATTTTGGATTATATTCTGCTACGACCCTGTAGTTAAATTACATGTGTGTTGAAATTTGAATTCTTTCTAAATCTTTTTATTTCATTTTTATTTCATTTTTATATCATTAAATGTAATTATTATTGTGATGATGATCGCAGGGTCTGATATTTTGTTAGAAACGTCGTGTTTATTTAGAACGTAAATGTGACTCGCGTAAGCACGATTTTTGCATGACCGTTTTGTCGATTCAAGTAAACAGTCGGAAATAGCTATGTAAATGATTGGTTGTGGCCACGGTCATTACTAATAATACTTGTTGACATTCTATACTACGTTGGCGATATTTCGAAATCTCCACGATTTCTTCATGCGTGTACATGAAATGACGTATGAGTTTGCTTTAAAATACTCAGGTACCTGCGAAATAGTCTAGAGTCATATTTTAACATCTTAGAGAGTCACATCATAACATCTTATAGAGTTTCTAAATACCTTAAGAAGAAGGTATTCTTTTGTGCTGGAAAGAGTTGTTCGTTCGTACGTATGTAGAACAACATGTGTTTTGTTATCGATGATAGCTGTACTTCGTCTACCTGTTAAATAACAATTATTTTCCCTGGAGAACCACACGACTGGCTTTGGACAAAAACATTTGCTGAAATTAATTCTAAATTGGAACTAAACAATACAATTTGTGATTCACACTCAAAATTCTGGACACTTGTATAAAACCTTCGTCTGATTTCGTCATCCGCCATCTTGGAACGGAATTGAGATTCAGACTTCAATTTAGAACTGTTTATTCACAGGACTTATGTTTTTCACAATTTTAGGACACATTTTAGGATCTTCTTCATAAATCGCAAGTCTTGTTTCATATTTTAACCTTTTCACCGTGTTTTCTAGGAAAATAAATTATTTTTGTTAAAACTTACAAAGCTTGCTGTAGTCACTCTTTTCTTTATGTTACTTTAAGCGAGCCGAAACGTAAAAATTCACAAACCATAAGTCCTATTTTAAATTTTGACATTGTTTTCTAGGGTAATAAATTATTTTGTTAAAATATACAAAGCTTGTCGACTTAATTCTTTTCTCTTGTTATTATTGTACGAGCCTATACGTAACAGGAAAAAATTGGGTCGTTTGTCCTTGGGATATATGAATTTTGGTAAAATATTTCAGAAAATTGTTTTTTGAAATTTAAATTCCCCTAGTCTTAAAATCCCATGTACTATTTTACATTTTGTTTGAAATCTTTAGTGAAAACAGCAGGCTTTCATTCACATTGGCATCAAAAGTGGAAATTTTTCTTTCTAGTCCAACTCAGGAGCAGTTGGATAGTCTTAAAAAGGATGAGTTGCTTGAACTTGCTAGAAAGTACGATCTTTCTGAAGCAAAATCTTCCTTAACGAAACAAGAAATTAAAAATATTTTGATTCAATATTTGTTAGAGAAGAATGTTTTTGATAAAAGTGTTTTGGCTACGGTCAGTAAGTCGGTATCAGACTCTGACATAAAAGTAATGGAATTAAAAATGAAATACAAGATGGAATTGGAGTTAAGGAAGCTCGAGCTTCAGAAGGAGGAAAAACATGCAATTTGAAGAGAAGCAATTGCAATTGCAATTTGAAGAGAAGGAGAGAGAGAGAGAGAGAGAGAGAGAGAGAGAGAGAGAGAGAGAGAGAGAGAGACAGACAGACAGACAGACAGACAGACAGGAGAGGGAGAAAGATAAACAAATGAAATAACAATTAGAAGAGAAGGAGAGAGAGAGAGACAGGAGAGGGAGAAAGATAAACAATTACAATTTGAGAAAGAGGAGAGGGAGACAGGAGAGGGAAAAAGATAGACAAATGCAATTACAAAGAGAGAAGGATGAAAGGGAATTACAAATTAAAATGAAAGAATTTGAGTTGGCGAGAGAAAAGCACATTTCCACTTCACATTGAAATTAAAGTTTTGACATTACAAGAAATATCAGGTTAGTGCCCCCTTTTAGAGAAAAAGTAGACAAATATTTTCCTCGTTTTGAAAAAGCTGCGGAAATTTTGAAATGGCCAAGGGAGTATTGGACTCAGCTACTACAATGTGTACTAGCTGGTAAAGCTAATGATATTTACCATTCAATGTCAGTACAACAGAGTTCTGACTATGATTTGGTTAAGGATTGCATCATAAGGGGTTATGCGTTAGTCCCTGAGGCTTATCGGCAAAAATTCAGAAACTATAAAAAAGAAGCTGGACAGACTTATGTTGAATTTTCTAGAGAAAAACACAGTTACTTAAGAGATGGTGCTTAGCCAAGAAAGTTGAACATGATTATGAAGGTCTTGAACAACTTGTGTTGCTTGAAGAGTTCAAAAACTGTGTTCCTAATGACATTAAGCATCATCTTGAAGAGCACGAGATTGAAACCTTGGAAAATGCTGCTCTTGCTGCTGATAAGTACTCCTTAACTCATAAAGTTCCTGTTGTAGGCAAATCTTTCACTCAGCAGTCTACTGGTACAAAGACATTTCAGCCCAATACAACGCCTCCTAAAACTCAATCTGGTACAACTTCTAAAAATCAAGCTGCTGATAAACTTGATTTAAAATCCTTGTCTATTCCTACGTGTACCTATTGCAAGAAAAAAGGACACGTCATTTATGATTGCTTTAAATTGAAATATATGCATCAGAATCAAGATAGACCTATCCCAAATGCTCTTATTTCTAAGAGGTCAAGGTCACGGTCATGTATTAAGAGCAATACATTTGTTGGGTCTAAGAAACCCCAGTCTGATTTTATTATGGAGAATTATGAAGGGTACTATATCACTCTTGGGTGATTCGGCCAATCCTATCCCTATTAAAATTTTAAGGGATACAGGAGGCTCTTAGAGTCTTTTGTTATCAGGTACTTTGCCTTTTTCTGAGAAGTCCTGTTCTAATGAGAGTGTTCTCATTCAGGGAGTAGAATGCAGCTTTGTTAATGTTCCTCTCCATTCTGTAAATGTGACATCAGACTTAGTTTCAGGACCTGTGACAGTCGGAATAGTGTCTAATTTACCCGCTGAGGGCATTCATTTGTTGCTAGGCAACGACCTAGCTCGAGACAAGGTTGTGATTAATCCACTTGTAACTGACAAGCCTTCTTTGGATCAGAAACTTGATCCTATTGAAAAAGAATACCCTGAGTTATACCCAGCTTGTGCAGTTACCAGAGCTATGGCAAAGAAAGCTCTTGAGAATGATTTTGATAAGGAAAGTATTCCTTTAGCTGACACAAGTATTAGTCAGGCTTTTGATGAGGTCACTTTTACTTCTAATTTGAATCAATGAAAAGGTATTGATCACAGTGATCCTCTTTGAAATACTCATTCTCTTTTGTCTAATCAGGGTGATAAATGACAATCACTTGTCGTCAAACAGGAAAACGATTCTGAGATCTCCTGTTTGTTTCAGGGGGCCATTAGTGAAACTGAAGCCACTGAAGTACCTGTCTGTTATTTCATTAAAAATGGAATTCTTATGAGAAAATGTAGACCTCCCGAGGTACCTGCTAATGACGAGTGGTCAGTAAAATATCAGATTGTATTTTCAAAATCTTACAGACACGAAATACTCAATTTGGCCCATGAAACTCCTCTGGCTGGTCATTGAGGGATAAATAAAACTTATAACAAGATCTTGACCCACTTTTATTGGCCAAAAATCAAAAGTGATGTTTGTAAATTTTGTAGATCTTGTCATACTTGTCAAATGGTAGGAAAACCCAATCAAAAGATACCTAAGGCTCATCTGCAACCAATTCCTGCATTTGACGAACCATTTAGCAGAATTATGGTAGATTGTGTTGGTCCCGTACCTAAGACCAAGTCAGGCAACCAATATTTGTTGACCATTATGTGTGCGTCAACAAGATTCCCAGAGGCAATTCCTATGAGGAATATTAAAACCAATACTACAGTAAAAGCTTTGATAAAGTTTTTTACTCAATTTGGCCTTCCCAAATTTGTTCAATTAGGTCAAAGGTAAAATTTTCTGTCTGGAATTTTCCAACTTGTGATGCTTGAATTTGGCACTCGGCAATTCAAGTCAAAAGTGAAACTATGGTTTCACAAAACTTTTCTTGAGAGAATATTTGAGATCTGTAATAGAGTTCATTCTCTCTTGTTTATTCTTCAAAATTTTCTTCAATTTAGATTTTACGGCCCTTATAAAGTAAAGAAGAAAATGAATGGGTTAAATTAGAATTATAGTACTCTGGTCTAAATAAATTAATGGAGTACTAGTATATTGTAAGAGATAGCCAAAAAAATCATACAGTTAATTTAGTTGTACCTGTCCCATCAACTGAGGATTTAACTGAAGAAATTCAATTGGATACTGTTTATCTTGGATCAACAAATCCTCGGAATTCGGAAATTATCAAAGATCTAGACCAGAAACTTTTACATTTGCAACAACAAGAAATAAATGAACTTAAACAGTTATCATTCGAATATGAGCACTTGTTTTCGGATATTCCTACGAGGACAAACAAAATTTTTCATGACGTTGAAATTGTAGATTTAAAACCTGTGAAACAACACCCATACAGGATGAACCCTCTCTAACAGGAATACTTGAAAAAGGAAATTCAGTATTTGCTGGAGAACGATTTCATAGAGCCCAGTAAAAGTGATTGGAGTTCGCTATGTATACTTGTTCCGAAACCGGATAAAACTTTCCGTATGTGCACTGATTATAGGAAGGTGAACAGTATGACAAAAATCAGATTCATTTCCATTACCAAGAATCGATGATTGTATTGATAAAATTGGAAATGCCAAGTATGTCACCAAATTTGGCCTTCTGAAAGGATTTTGGCAAATTCCACTAACGGAAAGAGCGAAAGAAATTTCGGCATTTGTGACTCCAGATGGACTCTATTAATATAAAGTAATGCCGTTTTTGTGATGAAGAGTTCCCCAAGTACGTTTCAACGCTTGATGAATATGATTACCTCTGGTCTGGATAATTGTGATACTTACATTGATGATGCCATGATCTACAACGACACCTGGAAAGGACTTCTTGCCACGATTCGGAAATTCTTTGAAAGACTCACTGATGCAAATTTGACGATCAATTTATCTAAAAGTGAGTTCTGCCGTGCTTGTGTAACTTTTCTAGGACATATTGTGGGACCTGGTCAAGTTAAACCTATAGATGCTAAGGTTAAGGCTGTCTATGATTTTCCTGTGCCTGTCAGTAAAAAGCAACTGATGCGATTTTTGGGTATGGCCGGATACTATCGAAAGTTTTGTTCTAATTTTTCTAATATTGCTGAACCTCTGACAAACTTGTAAAGTAAGAAAAACAAGTTTTTTTGGACTGAAAAATGTCAGGAAGCTTTTGATAGATTGAAAGCCATACTCAAAAGTTCGCAGGTTCTAACAGCTCCAAATTTCAATCAGTCTTTTAAATTGTCTATGTATGCAAGTGATGCTGGGGTTGGAGCAGTATTGATTCAAGAAGACAGAAATGGTATAGATCACCCAGTGTGCTATTTCTCTAAGAAATTAAATAAGCACCAAAGAAATTATTCAACAATCGAGAGGGAATGTTGGCTTTAATATTGGCATTACAGCATTTTGAAGTTGACATTAGAGACAGTTTGATTGCAGATGCACTTTCCCGTGAATAGAAATATTATTTCATATACACTTTATATAATTCATAAGAATTTTCTTATGTAATTTTGTTTACCTCATGTATAACTTACATATGGTAAAACGAAAGCTTTATTATATAAATCTTTTTTTTTCTTTATGGGGGAAGTGTTACGTATATGTAATTAAATTGCTTGTGTATTAGTTTTAAAATTCTTTTTATTTTATTTTTGTTTCATTGCATTTCATTGTAATGACTATTTTCACAGGATTCGATATTTCCTTTTAGTAATATTGTTTATCTCAGACGTAAAAGATGTTACATGAGCAATATTTTTAGTTCACCTTGGTCCGCTGTAGTGTGAGCACTACTGCAAAAACGATTGGCTATTGCCAAGGTCATTTCGTCTAGTCTGAATAAACAATATTTTATTTTTAAATTTATTTCAGAGTGAGAGTAGATAGGGATTCTTGCTACGTGACAAATTGCATTTATCCTATTGCGTTATTCAAATGTTAAGAGACCATGTAATCTATCTCGCGAAAACGGGGTGAAAATTTGGGTGGATATAATACCCTTCCTGAGCGCTCGTTAGTCAGTTATATTTCTGAAACCTGAAAGCTGGATAGGCTTTAATTGTTGAAGCCAGATTGTTTTTGAAGTTCATTTGTTTTTGGAATTTAATAATTTATTCTCTAGAAAACCAAACGAGTGTACTGTTTTATAAAATTCTGGGAGAAAGAAATTCAGTGGAAATTTATTCTGGAATTATTCGGAAAGATAAACTGTGATTCAATTGAGGAATTGTTGCTATTTTTACAAGGACCACATCTGACGTCATCGGCTTCCATATTGGAACGTCGTCAAGATTCGAACCTGGATTCTAATGGAACTATTTAGTGATAGGACTTGTATTTTTCATTCTTAGGATTAAATTTTGGATTATATTCACAAACCGTAAGTCCTATTTTAAATGTTTACATTGTTTTCTAGGGAAATAAATTATTTTGTTAAAATATACAAAGCTTGTTGACTTCACTCTTTTCTCTTGTTATTATTGTACGAGTCTATACGTGTCAATTGAAAGTATGGTATCCAATCACCAGCAACACCTACATAAGGCAGTATCGAGGAGTAGACAGTACACTTCCTTAAGAGTAATGCATTTCATGTGCAAACAACATTGGAGTTTTTATAAGTGAAAAGTTGCATAACAAGAACAATGTGATGAAATAAAATAACGTTAAAACAATACAATGGACACAACGGAATTCGAACCATCACTCAATTGCAGGACGGGTGAACCTGTGACCTACAACACTATTGACGCTGAAAAAATCCAAAATTGGCAAAAGAAGAACATTTATTGCTGATCCAGGGTATAAGCCTTTTTCTTCGCGCCACTTTTGCTTTTGTAAAGTCATGTGACGAAGTTTTGGGAAATGTTTGGAATGAATATTGAAGTTGTTAGACATAATATTTTAACTGATATTGCGACAATTAAGCAATAAAACGTTGACAGTTGCTCTAGACCTTTAAAGTGAGAACAGATAACGATGGCGTAAATTTTCTGTATCACTCCGCCTGCTTCTTACCTAATATCAGCAAAACAATACATAAGCGATCAATTACATACGCAATGAGTATCGAAACCTCTTAAATCTGCAAGCTAATTGAAACCCAAAATTTACATTGATGGAAACTAATACGAAATTAGGCCGACAGGTAAATGTCATTCTACGTTGATAATGCGATACTTTTTTTCGCATTCATATATACCATTCACAGCATTTAATTTCGATTTTATTGTTATTCATTGCAATTATAAAAGGTATCAAGTACGTATAAAGCTCGTAGGTAAACCTAAACACCTGACTGTGTGATATCAGATTAGACAGCTATTTATGGGAAAGTTTGCATTGCGCAAGTAGACTGGCGGATGGCACACCCATCCGACAGGCCACTTCAAACAGTTACTGGAATTCGAATAAATATCTTGGCACCCAACAGCGACGCCCGAGGTTTCGACTTTTCTCTTGAGTGTTTTTGGCGAACGCACAAAATCAAGAGAATCATAGACACTTTATTGTATAGGTTTGTGACAGAAGCAATGTGATTAAATATACTGAGATTCAATCCACGGGAGCCACCATTAATTTATCTTTATACACTAAATTCAATCTCAAGATGAAGGTTTAGCCTGAATAGATGTCAGAGAAAATGTGTTCTTTTTTAGAACAGGGCACCAAATTGCCTAACTGATGGAACACGATGAAAACGTACTCTAAAGTTAGGTCATTATGTGTCTTGAGAATTTATTTTCCTCCAATACTGTTCATAAAGTACACAGACTTGAATGATATGTGGCAATGATGTAAGAACTCTTGCAAAAATTGCAGCATTCTGTAAAATCCTTTCAACAGAAGATTATTTAGAGTAGTATTGTGACTAAATATTCACTAAAATTAGTGACACTGCGCATGTTTGCTATCTATGCAAATCTGAATGCACGTCTCCATTTTGTGAACATGCATGTTTGTATTTTCCTGTATAAAAGATTAGAAGAGAAAATATGGAATGGAATGTGTAAGTTAAAAAGATTGCAAAGTGTGCAGAGGGCGTATGGGCGACGTGTAGACAATGTAATTACGTTGTAACTTGTTTTCGGATTGGTGTCCGTCAGGATGATTCATATTGATCAAAGGATGGAGAAATCAACAGCTCTTGATAATAAAAGTTAATGTGATAGGTTTGGATCATTTGCGTCTAAATTTGAAGGATAGCTACCGTGTTGTATACGTTTTCATCATGGCCGTGTTTGATATTTGTGTCTACTTTCAGTTTCTAAAAGCAGTGTATGCAACAACATAAAACATGGCTCGAAATGTTCATTAAAGTTACTCCCTGATTTGGAAAGTATTTTATGTAGAAATGATGACTTGACATGCAGTTAAACGTAATGACTGATATTGATTTTGTCTACCAAATGAAAGGTTCTCGTTTTTTTTTGACATTTTCAGAGAACCAAAGTCTGAGGTCTGATACCATACATTCCGACGGATATTCTTTACTTAAAAAGCATTGATCTTAATTAATTGCAGCAAACACGTTTATAAGACGCAGTAAATTAGGGACTGAATGGTGTATACACTTATATAATCACAATGACACTTCGATTATATTCTTGTATCTAAACATTAACTTAAACTGAAAATAGATTTTGTAGAGACTTGCTGTATAATGAACTGATTTTGACAGATTTTTTTGGATACATTGATATTCATTAGACATGTAGCAATATGGAACGTGACTAAAATAAGATAAGAAAGTAAAGATTTTACTTGTCTAGTAAATGTTCCTCATCAAGTGCTTTAGATATGGGAATATTTAAACGAGGTGTCAATGTAATATGTCAAGTTTTAGAAACTCTTTGGGGATTTCCTGAAGGATAACTTTACAATTAGTCTAAATGATATGCTTCCTAATACCGAAGATGAGCTGCAATTACATAAAATCTTTTCTACAACAGATTACCGTCTGATGTTCTTGGCAAAGAAGTTGAAAAAAAAATTTCATACGTTTTGCAGCATATACTTTATAAAGCAGTGTGTAGCTTCGTGCGACAAATATGCATGCAAACCTTGCAACTTTAGCTGCTTATGACACGCTTAATAATGGATATAATTTAACAATTTAAAGTTTCATCTTGTATTTTACAGTGAATAAAAAGCATCATAATGGCCCTATTGCACGTTTATTGAAATTTGTATTACGATTTTGTTGCATGCATGAAAGAATTATTTTTGCTTTTTTGACGCAATTTGACTTCTCTCCATAAGGTCAAGCTTGTGCTAAACATGAAGAGGGCGAAATCATTTCTCATCGGAAACTGACAACTCAATAACCTTGAATTATTTAACGGTAGAAGCTTAAATTCTGTGCCAATTTGTGCATATTATAGCTGATAAAAATATAGGTGGACTGTAACTGAAAAGCATGACCCACTGAAGTCATAACACCACATGGGAGAAAATGTGGTTAAGATTTTGCGCTATACGAAATCTGATCTCTTTATAGGTGCTGACAGTCATTGCTATGAACACGCCTACCCGGTAATTCAAATTGTGTATAGTCGCTACAGTATTTGAGAGTTCGTCCCAGACAAATCATCTCCATTGAGATTCGGTGATCTTATGTGTGTATAGATAAAGCACTTTCAAAACGTTCTCAGATTTAAAGGTTCTCGCTGATTAAAAATGGAGGAATGGGAAATGCTATTCCGCAAGATTGGTGCAGTCATCAATGACGCGGCCTAGATAAAGTTGTCTTCTGGCGTAAAATTCTCCCGAAGGGCGTAACTGGCGGTGGAATTTATAATAGCGACAGGTGCTGCTCGGGGGAGCGGAAGTAGAGCTTATCGCCCGTAACGGACACACATGGCCAAAAACACAGCTTTCCGTCGGACTCTGAGCGAGGTGTTACCACGAGGGCGTCGTCTGGGACGCCATTCTGAGGGTTGCTGAACGCGACTTGTACTATCACTTGCAGGAAATCCGGCAACAAAATAGCTTTGTTACCGTTCCAATGAACAAGTGAGCAGCTGGAGCTTGTGCTATATGATACCATTAAGGTGTTGGTTGAAATCGCCAAGTACACTGTCCATTTGATAAGAGAGAACCTGGGCTGGCGTTTTGGCTATGAAATTACTGTGCACAACTCCCAACATTTTGCCACAAAAGATCAACGCATATTTGGCTGTGTCGCGCGTGGAGTACCTGTTTCAACTCAAATATGTCGCTGCGTAACAGGCTGGCGGTTGGAAGAGGTTAGGCATGAACGTACCGAGCTGAATATCGGATGAGAAGATGTTTATAGCATGTAAGCAGCAGAAGCAGTGGTCACATTTTAACCAGTACAGAACTCTACAAGGTCGATTAGGTGCTCCGCCTTGAGCAGCAGCAAAATATCTGCTCTGTTACCTGCAACATCGGCATGCTCAGAGTAGATCGCCTGGACAGCACCCAAGGACACTAGACGGATAATGTGAGGCCAACGTGTTCGTGATGCAACCGCAAAAAAGGACAAATAAGATTTTCGTTTCGACCTCAGCGACGTTATGTTGATAAAGAACCCATCCGGTGGTAAATTGTATCCAAGAGGGCGCAACCTGCAGCTCTTTACGTACAAACGCGCCTTGGTACCAGGCAGATAATACAGTATAGACAAGCCAATCTTAGCAGCTGACATTTACCGACCATAGTGTCAGAGGCGTGACGTTGCCAGCCTTTAGGCTATTCAGAGCATATAGAAACCACATCAAGGTATTAGATGGCAGGCGCTACTCTTCCAGACCGAACAGCAGCGCCACTAATGTTGCAGAAGTACCTCCCCACTTATGTTTTTAGAATGGCATCTATATGTCTTTTCCATGTAAGCCCGTTACCTTGTTGCTTACGGCCGCCATAACAGCCAGTACTCCCCGAACCCACTCTGTGATAGAAAAGCTTGCTGTTGTTTTGCTTGCGCTACCAGAAAGCAGCATTTCCGGGACGTACTGGTACTTAAACAGCCGCGTTCCATAATATCCCGTGCACGATGGCCTCGCTCTTACTCAAGCACACACCGTGCCAAAGAGGTGTGACACGACGACCTGAATAAACATGCAAAACAAATGGGCCACTTTAGCGACCTTCGCTTGTAGATTCGTGCTAAGTGCTGGTAACTTTAGGCTATTCCTTCGTGGCCAAGGGCTCGGACTCCTTGCAACGAGAGCTACATTGGCCAAAATACTTGTACGTCTGTCGCACAACCTGCTCGTGCTACAGAAACAAGATGTCGACCGTATGCATTTCATTATGGGCTAAAAAAACATTAAACGGCGACTTGGAGATTTTCTTCGGTGCCGGCAAGGACAAAAATGACAGCCTGCTCTTTGAACCATGCCATGGTAACATCTTGTGAGGGATTCGAGGCTTCTATCAGCGTTTTTACTGCTGCCACGACCTTCCAGTAATCTCGTGGGCTGTAGAATATCGGTGCTAGCTTAGTATCCATTGCGTTTTGTGTTTAAAAAAGTTATCAGTATAAGGTGCTTTGTCGTTCAGACAACGATTGATCTACAAATGATCAGCTCTAGCGCCACTCAACAGTGCAGAAAATGTTGCCTGCACTTGCAGGTTGAAAATAAGCCGTGGAGCCGACGACGGCAAGCTCCACTCATCCTACGAGAAATACCATTTCGTATTTTTTGCTGCTCCGGTGATGGAGTGGTAAAAATCAGAAAACTTGGGCTTGTCGCCAATCTGCGGGACATTGTCTTTTTTCTGCCTGTCAACAGTCAGTACTAGCGCATTGCAAAATATATTTTATTTTCAACAAGCACTTAGCAATCATCGAATACCTAAGTTCAAGGCCGCTAAGTACTGCTCCATGGTAAATGATATTCCAGTGTCTTTGGCGTGCGGTGGTGTAGAGATCTTACACCTGCTTTCTGCTATTAAAGTTTTTTTTTGCGGGGGGTGGGTGTGTCATTTGACGACAAGTACAACAGACACTAGTATTCCCTACAAATGTGGCCAGGCGTATGTTGTTTAGATGCTGCTGGCACCTGCTGTGATTGTAGTATCAACGGATCCCTAGACGCTGCTTTTCTATATCGTTCTGACGGCTCTTGCACCCCTACCGGGATGAGGTGTAAAGAAGACCAGCCACCAAAGAAGACAGGCCGCTTTATCAAACATAAGATGGCATCATCTGTTGCTGCTTCTCGTGAGTTATCTTTGTGCTTGTCGCTATTAGAGCGACATGGGTGTGCGGTCAGTCTTATATTTCATTCTTGCTTAGCACGACATTGTTTCATCATCTATGATTTTGGTTTGTTTGTTTGGTTTGTAGTTTTAGAGATTTTGCCTTTTTCAACCGGGATTTTTAGTTTTTGTTACCTATGTCACCTGCTTAGGTTCCTCAGTTCATTTCTTTGTCCGTTCCTTTCCAAAGTCGATACTTATCACATTCACACCAAAACTAGCTATCTTCTTTTTTCGCAAAGTCAGTATGTATGGATGTGATCATTCTGGCTGCAAGTGGTGCTAGTGTGACAACGGGCCTTAAATAAAGGTGGCGACACTAATTGTCTATGGACAGAAAGCGGCTAACAAGTGACGTGTAAAGACCAAGCAAACATAATAACATAGAAGCTGTCATATTATTCCCCAGCTGAGCTTTGTATGAGATTAAAGCCCTTGCAACATCTTTTTCACTTACTTATGTAAAACATTTAAGTGCAAGATGCCGTCCAATAGTCTTTGACCATATGCAAATGTTTGCTGAAATAGCCTTTCTTGCTCTAAGGTTTTATGCTGTCTTTCGACGGAGTACATCACGTATCTCGTTGTTTATCATAGAGTTCATACACTTCTGAACCTTCATGT
Organism: Megalonaias nervosa; assembly: GCA_016617855.1. NCBI lineage: Eukaryota > Metazoa > Mollusca > Bivalvia > Unionida > Unionidae > Megalonaias > Megalonaias nervosa. Next base: position 18,545 of record JAECUM010021857.1, on the reverse strand, counting down.
CGCTTATTTTAAACTGTTATGCCTTGGTTCCTATTAGGTTTAAATGGCTGACCATGCCAAATATTTTTACGATTGTATGGTTGACGTACGGCCCTGGTGAACCGCCGCTAAAAGCAATTGTAATAATACAATTTCATCTATTATGCACAAGTGAAAACAATGAATAGTTGGACCGGTGGGTCTAGAACAGCTGAGTCGTACTTTCTTTCGTATAGTACTCAGAGAAATTTCATATAGCTCAAGACTGTACAACGTTGGACTGCACTTGATTAAAACATATTTTTATGAGCCCCACTCCAAGCAACAATCCGATAGGAGTCACCATACCTGATAGGTATTACAATATAAATATAAAAGTAATACAGCCTAGCATTCTTGGAAAGACGTGTCGACCTGGCCGGTCAGCATCACGCTCACTGAAGAAAAGTATCAGTTCTATCTTGACACGCTTCCCCACACATTTTACACACGTCGGTAAATTCAACAGCATTTATCAACATCCCACAGATTTATATCCACCTTGAACAAATAAACTCAACTGGAAATATCGTTGACAGCAAAATAGCACCCTGCTGCAAGTTATTCGTGTAGGGTTTGTGACTTATTGTTTGTGCAGACTGCGTGAAGGCGGCATCGATTAACTCTAGATAGGCATTTTAGACGAAAGACATTCGCCTGTTAATCTTCTGGAGTTGCCTAATATTCTTGAAATTAAAGAAAAGTGCGATAAAGGTAATAACATACTATGATTATATCTGATCCGGGCTTATTTAGTAGCAGCGCTGCAATGCATTTAGACGATCTCTTCCGTTTCACGTCGATCTTTATACTCCAATTTTCGGCTGAAAGGTGGATAGTGTTAGCATGGACAACTCAGGCGCAGGTTGGTGCACCATTAAAGACCGTGTTCTTAATAGTCCACAGTTTCACGTCGGCTAGCTGAATTACCGCAATAAATGTGTCATGTTACTATTTCTGGCTTTCAAGATAAAACTTTCAAAATGTTGATGGTTTTACGCTCAGCAACACCAAAGACATTATCACCATCCGGGGCACCGAATTTTACTTCATTAATCTCCATGGGAATCGTGGTGTCGGAACAAGGGCAACAATTTTAATTCGTGTAAACGGAGTTGCACAGCACATTATGACAGTAGTAATCAATCTGTCCATCTCGCTAACGTCTGTAACGAAGACTTGATAATTAGCTTTGTGTCTATGATTGCCGCTGACGACATCAAGTGGTGCGAGGGTCTCAAATTTCAAAGCACAAGCGCCCGGACATTCAGCCACGCTATCGTCAATTTTCTCACTTCGAACACGCGCTATGCTTAGTTTAAATGCGAAAATGGTGGAGTGACCAGACATAGGCAACGATCACGAATCATTGGTCCAGAAATCGACGACTGATTATTGGTGCAAATGGCACAAAATGTGCAGGACAAGGAATACAAGGAATACAAACTAGTGGTGCGAAAGTGTCTGCGCCAAATTGGGGTTGACACTTATCTGTACAGAAAGGGGTGGAACGAAGATGAAAAGCGAATGGACATCCAGCAGGGGGTTTACCTAGTGCATCCGAAACCAGCCTTCACAGATTTAGGTTTTGTGCGAATTTCTCGTCAGAACAATAGCCCAAAGTACTGGCAACATGGCGTTTATGGAGTCCTGTATCATTCGTAACCATGGCATATAACAACAAATCTATCATAATTGGACGCGCTATGCCATATCACAGTAATCGGCCAGGAAAACAAAGAGTCGTCCATCCAGGTAGCAGAGTGCATGCTATTGGCGGAGATTGAAATTATATCGGCCGCATACCATCCATTACAGCCGAAAAAGCATTATAAAAATCTGCGTCTTGGCCGAATCAAAGTTCAACACAATTAAAGATCACATAATTAAGGTGCTTTGTCACAACGGCGTCCCCGAGGAAGAGCTCAGAAAAGTCGACAAATGCAGAAACTACAACCTAGATAAATGAAATACTGGCTGTATTGCAGAAGGCACACACTTCAGTTGTAATAGACTAAGTGGCAGAAAACGAACTAATAGCCCACAGAAGAGTCAAGACCAGTAAGCAAATCATACAAGCCTCGATGAGAAGTTATAATAATTTGAATATGAACCGTCTGAACGACAACTTTTCTGACTTGATGACTTTTCCCAGCACACCTCTAGCATACCACATCTATTTTTCAATACAAGGCTCACAACAAAATGCGTTGCCAAATGGCACGGTTTTGTGTTTCGGCGGCAATTTATTTTCCAAAATTCAAAAGAATGACAACTCTTCACGACCCGTGGCCTCATCCGATATCAGAAAAGGGTTGCGAACTACCAATTCCACTGTCAAATAACTGCTCTTATGCGGAAATTTCAAAGCCATTTAAACTGTCAAAACGACAACAATACAATGACATTTCGAAATTTATGCTATTATTATTACTACTACTACTACTACTACTACTACTACTACTACTAATAATAATAATAATAATAATAATAATAATAATAATAACGTTTTATGCTGCGCCGATAAACTCCGTACAATAGAACTACTGGAGAAAACTCAGGGGATGAGTTGGACACATGATCATGGGTTTACAGTTGAAACAAGACTAAATAAAGCGCTATTTGTTTATGAAAATGAATATAAGCGTTCTCAAGGCAATAATGTATTAAAGTACAGAAAAAGGGGCGAATCTGTGATTTCAAACAGATGCCATGCAGAAGTTAGTGCTGTATCTTTCTATTAAAGATCAGATTTGAAGACTTTCATATTTAGTGCCTTTTTACTATTTATGACAAGACCATCTATGAAATGAAGTTTGCATATTCATTATGTGATTACAAAGAAATTGTCAAGTGGCTGTGTGAAGTCGGAATGACAGTCAATGACCGGCCCATCAAGAAAACAAACTGAAAAGTTTCTCCATAGTTTTGCTCGGCCCTAGCAATGGAGCAATATCTTCAAAAAAAATTTAAAGACACTATCAAGAATGGGGAAGGCTAGTTAGGTACGCAGGCGATATGGTCTCTCCAAAGATAAACACACCTTTTGTTTCCTACGGGGAGCCGCGACTGCGAGTTTAAAAAATGAAGGCTGACTTTCTTATATTACTGCTTTGGTTTTTAAGGGGGGGGGGGGGACTTGAGGACCCTAAACCCTGAAACCACCACCCACCCATCCTGCTCTTAATAATTAGTCTACTCAGATGTCTAAGTACCAAGATCATTAGGTTCTTCGTAATGAAACGTGCTGACATACATATTACAGTCATTTGTATGTACAAAATATTTCTTCTGCTTGGTTTGTATTTTTATAAAACTTACAATCTCAAATCGAAGAAATAAAGATATCAGCTTACGTTATTATGCGGAGTGAAGCTTTGTTCTACAAAAAAGGATGCATAACTTATTCAATTATGCAGATTATGCAATATTTATTGTATAATGAATACTTAATAGGGGTCCTGTTTTGAACTTTTGAACCAAGTTATTTGAGATTTCGGGTCATAATTATGGCAGATTGAAATTTATGTGCAATTATCTTCTGATACTTCTTTCACTTTGCCGTCAATTTGACCTACATTTTTTAATATTTGTGTGTACAAGCCCTTTTTGCCTTATAACAGTTTACAGATTGTAATCGGGGACCCGAGTGGCTGAGTGGTCTAAAGCGCTCACCGTTACGGGTCACTGCCGTCTCACCTCTGTCTGTGTTGGTGCGAGTCTCGGGCTCGGCCAATGTGGTTACGTGAGAAAGCTTGCCAGTAGCTTTTCCTAGGTCGGTGGTTCTTTCTGGGGTTTTCCCGGGTTCTTCCTCCACCATTTATACTGACTACCATTTATAGCCTATCTTGTGCTGAAAAATGGCGTTAAACCCTACAACAACAACTACAACAGATTGTAATTAAGTTCTTCGTCACACTTGTACTGGTGTGTTATGTAATCTTCTATTTAAGGAAACAAACATGATGATAATTAAAACGGTTGTAAAACACGGTCGCTTGGGTTTGACTTAGATTCCTCTACCGCATGTTAATGCATTTCCCGGAAATATCCAATCGCATGTGTATGAGATATACACATCGGAAAAGTTTCATTTACAGTAAGATCCTAAGTGCAGGGAAGGAGACGGTGATTGGCAAATAATAAATAAATCTATCTAGGATTTCCGTGACTCAACATGAAATGAACATGTGTTTCTGTCTTTTATGGCAAGGTCACAAATAGGGGCAAAGTTTTATTTTTATATCCATCGGACCCAGTAACCTTTCCAGATGATGAGATGCAATATTTTACGTCATCTATAACATGTGTATTGCATAATATGTCTAGGATTGTGAGAATAACACAAACAGTATGTACAGTCTGGCAACAATGTGCACTATCAAGAATTCTTGAGCGTGCGCAACTAAGTACTTGGAGCTGTAAATAAATGTTTGGAACCACTGTTTAGCAACGGAGAAGCAGGCGATATCATTTCCAACACCCCAGGTCGGTGCTTTACGTTCCAGGGAAAGGTCAAGGATAAATCAAATATACTTAAGATGAAAGAAGGAGTAGGAACATTGAATGAATTCATTTGTTTAAATTGGTGCATTTTAAACAAAAACTTATGAGATAAATTGATAATGTTTCATGCATGCAAGTACGACTGATTTCTATTTTGAACTGCAATAAAATTTTGTTTTCGAGATAACAAAAAGGTTACAAAAATCTTCCTGACCTACATTTGTCTACTAATTTCAAAATTGAAAGTGAGCAAAATTTTATCAAAGTCAAGAGAGGAAAGAAACAGAAAATTCAAATGTTTATTCCATTGTCAGATTGCAGCCTTTATTATTGTGGCCTATGGTTAAACATGCAACCTCTGTTATGTGGCGGATGGTTACACATTCACTAGTACTTCGGCATGAAGCAGTGTTTGTCTACATTCGGTTATGTACTATCAAACTAAACATTCAGAATGATTAAAAACTAGGAAAAGAAACTACTTCAGCATTGTTAAAATTCTAACCAGTTAATTGATAGCATGAGTGAATGGAATTAAAGTTTCCTCTAATTTTTAAATCAGTGATGTGTGTAGGTACAACTTGCAAATATTGCATGATTTTTCCAGTCAATTTGTCCTAAGTGTGTTGTATCATAACCATATACAACGTTCGCGTTACACTTGTGCTTGCTTCTTAAGCTGTACAAGTTGTGATATTCATATATTAATAAAAGAAGTGATTTAGTAATCTTTGACATCAGTTAATATCACTGTAATAACATTTCATTGGATTAATGGTGTTGATGAATCTGTCGTGTGGAGATGTCACGACATTTTAGTATTTATCGATAAAGAAACATCTAAGGAATGGAGAACGAAATTAACCAAATAAAATTCATGATCTAATACACACACACACAGACACATATACATATATATATATATATATATATATATATATATATATATATATATATATATATATATATATATATATATATATCACAGTAATCAAGTTAGCTGGGGTTTATGCAACCAATATTTCATCTCTTCAATTTGTAACTGCAATTTCAATTGTTTGAGTTAAAGATTAACATCAAGAACATTTCCACATTACAGTCAATGCCTTTGAATATTGTTGATATAAAGAAAAACTATTAAATATCCTTGGTTCTATCTAACATGGAGTCCACATAAAAAAGTGGCACGATTGGCTTGTATGGGCGTTCACAAAAAAAAAATTTACTGATGGGGGGGGGGGCAAAAACATTTTTCCGCGCGATGGGGATATTGCGCAACAGATTTTTTTTTTTTTAGAAACGTCCGGGTTGTGGGTGAGGGTGGGATACGCACATCCCTTCCTTTGCCCCTCTAGCAGACGCCAGAGGCGGTTAGTGGTTTAGGCGTTGGGTTCGTGACCATAACGGCGCGAATTGGATTATCACCAACGGATGAGCTACTGGGGTGTTTTCTTGGGCAAGGCAGTTATTCTACTTCCCTCTGCCGTGCTGTAAGTGCAAAAAGATTGATACATTGCCCAAAAAAATGTTCAAATAATGTAAATAATTACAACGCATTTAACTAGTATTTTCTTTAAATTATCCATGAATATTACATACATGTAACTGACATCCTTGTACCTTGCTGCTGGTATGTAAACACAGGTTAGGAGCCTTCGTTACGTAAAACCCTGTCTAATTCTAAGCGTTCCAGTCTTAATTTGTGTCCGTTCTATATCAATTTTAGAATGTAGCAGAAAATAATTTTCCACTTGTAAAAGCATGTTTATCCCTGATTCTTATTTCAGGAGTAAGGTTAATCGTGTGCACTTCACATTCAACGTGAAATTGGCATAATCGGTAAAAACTAGAAATCACACGTGCTTTGAATTTCTCTTTCGTTTGCGGCATTACTTTCAACTACGCACACAATCGACAAACTTGCATCTTAATAGATATACATTAACATTCAGTGAAACTGCATAAAAAGTTGGTCCCACTTTATCTAGTTTTGAAAAATGGCAGTGAAAAGAGGGCAATACTAAGTTGAGAATATATATATATATATAAAGAAATAATGACAAACAAAATCGGTCAACAAAGTTATCAATGTGGGCCCCCTATTTTCCAGCAAACCCATAGAAAAATTAGACAAGTTAGGCTTTCAAGAAAGAAGATAATCTTCACAAACGTTTTTTATTCTCGTTCCCTACACTCGCGGGATTGCAATAACTGAGCAATCAGGCGAGTCAAAAATTTAGTCTGACTCAAATTTTATCCAGTCAAATTGATGGACTTCCAGCTCATGTTTATGCTCAAACTCAAGCTCTGATCTTCAAACCCAGACCAGAAAGCGTTTATATGGCGCCGCTTTTGATATATTGCTTGATGAAAAGTAAACTAAGGTCGTGATTCAAAGGGTTTGCTGTGATCCACGCATAGCTCAGTGAGTATATAATTAAAATGAATTGAATGCTGTTCTACACAGTTTGCTACATACATTTTGCATCAACCTGAGTATCTCATAAAAAATAAATGAATTACTTACTTGCAATTATGGTGAAAATCCATACCTGTACATAAAAACTGAAATCTATATTCGATGCAAATTAACTATTATTCAACACAAACAGATCTGTCTTCCAAGCTATCTTTATGCAATTACCACCCTGTACTATACCACTGAAGTCAACACGATAAAATATTGATCTGGGTTACGTTGGCGTAAGAAAAGAAAATGATAGTAAGAAGCCTGCTTACTACAGAAATCAGGATAATGTACATCACACACCCACATACGATTAAAGTCGACCATTGAAATAATGAAATGCAAATATGCCTATTAGAAGTCAGAAGGATCGATTATTTGTCTAGAATTAGGTAAAAGTGAAGTACATCACCATTTTTACACCTGCAGGGCCAATTATGGAGCAGGTGTAAAGTAAAATGCATGGGCGAACAATGCGGTTTCCTAAAGGTTCGACCTAATTAAGATCTTCGTCACAAGAAAAAGCAACATCCACAGAACAAACACTATATACAAAAACCCATAGAAAACGTACGTTGTTATACGTTTGAATGAAGAGAAAATGTACAAGAAAGAGTATTGAGAATATGATTAAATATACAAACAATGTCAGTAAAGGTATTGCATGTGTTATATAAGACAATTACTTTCCTAATAATTGTTTATAAAATCGAAAAAGTTTAAAGAGTTTATTAACAAGCATATGATTTTGAATCGTTTCTATTTGACCGGCTTTGTATTTGCTAGAACTAAACACTCCTGCAGACTAATTGAGCCTTTCAAAAATTTAGTACGTCACAATTTTGAACAGTCATCTCAACGGATTTAAACATTATAACAACTTCAAAGGAGTTTGAAACAAAGTTTGTAATGATGAGAACATTGTAAGGAAGTTTGAAACAAAGTTTGCAATGATGCGAACATTGTACGGAAGTTACAAGCTTTATCCTGGCAAAAAGGCTGAAGGCAACTCCATATTCAATTCATTGCATGGTTAGGAAATAAAGAAACGCTTTGTTTTTAAAAATGTAATTGGCACGATTGCGGAACATATATGTAGATCTGACGGAAAAAAAATGTATGTCAGAACTGATGACTGGACGAGGTATACGAGTGACACCTTCTTAGCCAACAGATAATAGTGTAAATCCACAATACTGATATGAGACAGTAACTTAGCATTGCAACGGCGTGTCATTGTGAGTGGGCAGATAGTGTGTGTTTTAGATATTTGGTATTGATATAGGTGAGCGCCTTCTATACCCCAATGAATTTATTAGTTTTAACCAATAGTCACACGTGAGTGAATGCACTATGTGACAATAAAAATATAATTAGAACGCTAGTGTGAAAGACTTTTTGTAGCAATTATCAGTAAATACAATTATTTGTTTTGGGGAAGTACAATTAGTACAATATTTGATGATGTAAATAATTTTGCAAAGCAAAATCAGTATGGCAAACTGATAAATTTACACGGGCAAACAGGTATTCTATTTTTACTGTCCGTGAAACTTCAACCCGTGTTTGGTCGCTAACGCCTGGTTCCGTATCTGTGCTTGGAATCGCCGGTGATTTTACATTTGCACCAATACGGCCTCGAACTCAGCCATGCTAATTATTTTATCCTCAATACCCATCGACTAGGATTTATTACTCGCACTGAGACTGATTTGAGCTGCCACGAAAAGTTCTAAATAAACACGCATTCGTGAATGTAATGGTATAGAAATTGTTTTGCCAGCATTACATCTGACAACGATTGTTATCAACAATTCCCATTTATGTATCTATAATTGTTACTGTAGTTGTGATTGATTCCATACCCAAAAGAACGTTGGCTGCCGCGACGATTCCACAAATCGCACTGGCGACATGACAAGAGTGTTTTTATTTCACGATTAATGCGGTTCTGTTGGTCATTTCATCCGGCATTTGTTCTTCCGCTTCATTTATTGTTTTTAAATAGGTAACACTGAGGGTCCATTATAGCTCGATATTAATAATGTAACCGCTCAGTATAATTGATCAACAGGAATATCTGAGGAATACAACAGTATCCAGCGATTGTGCATTCTGGGGGTTCAGTGATGAATTCTACTTCCTCGTTATAGAAACAATCCCTGAGTGTTTTCGTTATGTCAAAGATAGAACGTGTTCATATACTAATGAAATAATTCCAAACTGGTTTAGAGTTTGTATTGGCAAATCAGGATGGTCCCTAAAGTTGATTTTTCTTGATCTTTAACAAGATTATATTTGAGTGAATACGAGGGTATGGTATTGTTATAGTTTTGAAGCAGACATTCATCGCCAAGTGGTATAACATCACTACAAATGTCGGCATCACTTGTCGGAAAATTCCGCAACTTTATCCTTTCGGTCAGAATCAATTACTTATATTTAATGGCAAATCTAATCTTAAACACAAATACCAAAGATGTTGTAATTCATTTCAGGATAGATGTTGATTCCTTCGATCTGAATTTCATCATTAGCGACCAATGATATTGTTGCTGAATATTTGAAAGGTAGTGGAACACTACCTTCTTTGATGTCACGCGAAGATGATAGTGTTGAACTAGTCTTCCGTGAATCGTTTATTCATATTGCCATTGTTATCCACCAACCTCTAAAACAGCTTAAAATGAATAAATATGATCCAGGCTTATGCACCTTTAAGACGCAAGGGTTAGGTATGTTAAAATCCGATTCAAGCAAAGTAAAAACAAGTTGGCCACCTTTCTTAAGGTTACGACTTTAGTGTATTCACGTGTTTCACTTGCTAATATTCTTTTGATAACACCTGCTAAAGTTATCTCCTGAGTTTGTGCGTGCACGTCTGCGATTTGTTCATTCACGTATTGTTTAATTGTAACATCAGCAATATCAACATAGTCTTTAACAAACGCAATCGACATACTAGAGTCTCTGATTCCTCTGACTTCATTGATTATTTGTAACAGCGTCTCACAACTGACAACAATATCTTGGATGTATAAGTTGGATGTTTTTAAATTTTCGGTTCGCTCTTCAAAATTCACAGGCTAGGTCGGGCTGACATCAGCAACAATCGGCTGGTAAACTCAACTATATTGCTTTTGGTGCAAACCTGCTCAGATTCACATCAGCACCTCGTCCGATTCAGTGGCATCCATGCAAGTTAATATACGTTTTATGTAATGTTAAACGTACTTTAACGTAAAATTAATAAGCGTTTAATGGTGTTGGTTGTGTGGAAGCTTTGCTTCTCGCAAGTGCACGCAACGCTTCAATAACATGATGACCGCATATTGGCCAGTCCAACCGAGACTATAACTGTAGAGTAGAATAAAACAGTGGTAGTCGACGTTTGTACACAACGGGTTAAATAATCAACAACTTCAAGTAGTGGCGAAAGCCGTCTGAATCAAATATAAAAGACGTTTTGGTGTTATTATATACGAGCAATATACGCTGTAGGTACTGTTGCCGGCTTCTATTGTGTGTCGAATCATCGATGCAAGTTCATCCCGGTTAAAGATACTCGAAAATGTTTGGCTGACTTTGCCATTGCGAGTAAATCAAAATTGGTTAGCGCCGATGTCTTCTGTGAATTCTATCTGGTAGTCGAAGACCTCTGCCTGAGGGTATTTGGCCAGTTGTTCCAGGTAGTCAAAGACTTTACCTTTTTCATTCGTTAACGACACGAAAAATCATAGATTTTCTTGACGAAGGCCTTTTTCTAAAGCTATTTCGGTTGCTGTTCCGACTGCCTCTAGTGAAGCCGCTTTTGCAACCGCTGAAGCCGCAGCCACTAACTGACTTGGATACTTTTAATGTCACCGAGGTGCTCCTTTGTTTAGCCAAATGAAGCTGATTAAGTGGTGTTTGGGTCAGCACACACGAGGATAATTGCAGTTAACATTTTCGGAGAAAGCGTCCATGTAAGCCCGCAACCGGCTTTTATTGCATTTTTTTATTTTTAAAGCTGGTTTTGGCTAAGGCCAATATTAATTTTTTGATACGACATTATTATTTATAAACCTTAACAGGTTTAATTATGAATTTTTCACAAGCACGTCAAGGACCCTCATTCAACGCACCTGTGCCCTCCAACAGAAACTTACCGAAAAGGATTACATGACTGCAATGACGCGGTTCCAGACAGAATAAACCACAACAAACGTGATTCTGTGGCCACTTAATGAATTACCGCAGGCATCCACAATGTTAATTTGTCAGCAAGCAGCTGCACTGCATCCCGCCAAACTGCATCGTTGGCGGTATCCATTCGTTGTAACATAACTGAATGTTTGGCCCCCAGAACTGGTTAACCATGCGAACACCTCTGCAAAACCCAAAAGTATGACTGAGAGCAATCGTACACGAAAACTTCCAGAAGATTTTGTGGACACTGTAAACATCCATGGTTAACATGTGAGTTTCAGCCAAGGACAACCGCTGTGTGACCAATAAGGTTAGGCTTAAAAGAATCAAGATGAACAACAGCTTTTGGATAACGGAGATGATCCGCATGATTGGATGGGTCCATTTAAAAATATCAAGTTCGGGCCAGAAGACTGTGTATAATCGTCGCTGTATCAGGCGAGTCCGATAATCATTATGGCCATGTCAACATTTTCAGTAATTGCTTCGCTTTCCTTTCAGCCAATGGAATATTTTAGGCTGTTGAGCAACGCCATGATTACACAGTTGACAAATCCAACCCGAATATTAGCAGGGTAATTATTATTGTCCGCCTGTATAGGTTTTCCATCAATTTCCAAGAAGGCCTCACACTGGTGTCCTGAACTTGTAATTTTAATTTTGGTTGAGCAGGGACTCCAGACTGATACGAATAATACTGACAATATGTAGTGCTGAAATCGACTAACACGTGCTCGCCCATGTCAACACGGGATCGCAGACATCTTTGAACTGAGCTAATTGGTCTAATACCTTTTGGGAGACAACCATAATCTACTCCTCCATTGTCAAATTTGCAATACGTGAATCGCCTATACCTTGTTGAGCAGCTTCATTAATGATTTTGTTAATCGAGGCTGTCATTGTTTCTGTTGATTTAAGGGCAATTGCTTTGGTTCTACCCGCAGTGCTTGAGAACAGATTTGTTAACCGATCCGAAGCAAGGTTCCTGATATATCAAAAACTCGCATAGCAATTTGTTTATCGACTGACTCAGAGAGCGAAGACAAGGCCGCAAGCTCTTTCGTGAGCCTGTAAACAATCCAGTAACAACATCGCAAATGCGAGTTTCATACTATGCTATGCAAATATGTTATCTCACATTAACAATACGCACGTGCATCACACATACAAACATGACTCTCATTACATTCAAATGTCAGGTCGATCTCTAATGTCCAGTTGTATTGTAACCCTTTCCCCGCGTAGGTACAACATATGCCCGTGCTAATCCACAAGAGTAAAACAAATATGTACCAATCAGCAATTATGATATGAAAGATATGCAGGTGCTGCGGAAATAATTGACATCAAATCATTTGGTTCCACAGTTGGCGATAAACCAATTAGTAGGTAACTTTGAGAAGGTGCACATGAGGAAACTCCGCTTTCATTACTTCCACCGATGACATCACAAGTTAAATGTATTTGAATTATTGGGGTAATCTTGACAATGTCTGGAGCGATGCGATATCTATGTGGTATCCTCGTTTGTCCTCGGAAATGTCTTCAGGTCAACCCAAAATTGTTCTTATTGACGACCATGTGATATGCAGATTCGATTGATATGACAGAGCTGAGTATGGGTTTATGTTCATGTATAATAATTATAGGTTACTGCATTTGTATGGGAAAATATGAACGAGTTTTTCGGATGGATATAATACAAGACCTTGGGGGTGCAGTATATCCATCAGACAAAACGAGTTCATATTTTATACAAATGCAGTAACCTTTTTATTATATGCTCATTTTCTTATTCTACCTAAGGCTTAATTATATAAACAAAAATACACTACAAGAAACAAAGTAACTCAATTTATGCCATATTTCAAACTAAATATACAAGCGTAGATTCATTAGTACACAACAACAACACATAACTCCGCCCAGATAAATTTGAACTTAGTAGCGCGCTAGACATCACTTTCGAAAGAAAATGGCCTTTTTGGTCTACTTAAAATTGAAATTTAGAATCATATTGTAAATGAATGCTCATTGTAACAACATTTCCATTTAGTCTGAAAGTAATAGAATTTGGTATTTATGTCGATTCTACTAAATTTCGTGATAATGACTGGATTTATCTGTGTGAATTCTACATGAAGTACATCAGATTTTCAGCAGCGAGGGAGCAGCGTGTTGACGTCTGCAAGTGTGTTTCTGTTCTGTCGTTGAATGTTTGGAATCATAATGCAGGGATAATATAAATCCTTCAATTGTAATTATCAAAACGACGCTTGGAATAAAATGTTTATTTCATTTTGAGTGCAGTAAAGAGGATGTAATTGCACTTGGAATGTAGTCGAAATTACAGTACAATTTCGAAACGTGTAATCAAGCTTTAAAACCCATGACATGGCTCAGTAATTCGGATTTGCAGAACTAAGAAAGTACATTTTGAAGAAATTCAGAATGTAAAACTGTAAGTATATTTTTTGCCATTCTTATTACCAGCTAAAGAAGACACGTTTATGCCTTGTCACTTGCATCTTATTTGCAAGGACCCAGCAATTTTTTTACCTGTCTGGCGTCTATCACTAGCCTAAATCAGAAACATTGTATCAAAAAGTTAACGCCGAATATTGCAAATTAGCTGGTATGTGGCAGTCCACAAAACATCTCCTTTAGTTCACTCAGAAACAAATTTAATCAACCAAAACGTAAAGCGTCTACTACATGAGTGTAAATGATTTCTTTACAAAGTAGTTCCTAATACACTATTGGGTGCACGTGAGTGCAATATGAAGGTGTGCAATATCGTAAAATACTGCACTATTCTGACAATGTAAAGTTAAAGGAGACAAAAATGAGCATGTAATAATTTTAGAATCCTTGCCGCTCACCAATATGGTTCTCCGTCGAATTTTTTCATTGATTGATTCCATTTCGTACGTTCCAAGTCGTCTGAAATCCATACATGCTTCATTAAAAGAAGCTAACACCTTTCCACTACTCATCACTCGTGCTTATCCCGTAAACTCTTTAAAAACCCAATTAAGCCTTTCTTCATTTATATGTAGGATGTTTCGTCTTTGGCGGCGTCAACATACAGTCTTTTCAGCTGAGTGGTACACTAATAGCGGAATTCAGAAGATTTTCATGAATCAAAGCGCCAATGTGTTCATTAAAAAATTCCAGGTGGCTGTTTTGTGGAATATTCTTAACCGTCTTTGCATTGGTTTGTTCTAGTATGCTAAGCTTCTCAGGCAAGCTATCAATGCCTTTGGCTGCTTGATAACGGGACCCGGTTCTTTTTCTGTTCCTATGGCCGTTGCTAATTTCTTCACCTCTTCTTTCGCGCATGGGTTTGAATGTTTGTTCAAAACACTTTGTGAGATCTTCTCGTGTGGTTAGTCTCTCCTGTAACATATTTTGGACACTGTAACAGTCCCGATATAACATTACGAATCAGATCCTGGTTTTTGCGAGCAGCTTTGCGGCATAGCTCAGAAAACACCTCTTTGACATCACTCGTGGAAAGCGCCGGCTTAAACACTTTATATGTTTATCGTGGAAGTTATGGTGAAGTCAATAGTGAGGAATCTATAGACTCCTCGATGACATCCGCAAACAAATTACGAAATTCATCCCACGAAATGTCTGCGGCACACCAGGTCAAATGAATGTTTCCGAGACCATGCGCGTCCATACCATGAAATATCATCAACAAGTTACAATGTCTCGGATTACTTTAGGCAAGTGTGTGTATCATTGTGTCAGATAGACTACATCTGTGTTTTTGTGTCGGCCTCAGCAAAGTATTCTCGCGGGATAGATTTGTTGTTCTAGCATGTCATTGTCGCACACAATAAGGTTATTTTCACTTGAATCCAAATGGGCGATGGTAGGAGCATCGTCGATTGTGACAAACAAATCAACGGTGGACGATATACTTCTGAACGATGACTGAGGAGCTACCGTAAAATCTTTCAGTGTATCATAACACAGTTGATCATCTGCCGACGACTCAGTCACATACAGGCAATCGCACGTTAACGATGTCATAATCATATTAAATAAAAATTGAGCCTTTCCTAATCAAGATGAACTAATGATTATCGTGCTAACTGAGGTTTGAAACATATTATTGTGCTTGAATGGTCTGAGATTTACCTGCGCTGAAAACACAATAGCAGATTATTCTTTGATTGTCTTCAAATCATCATCAAGTTTGTTTTATTTTTTTCTTCATCATCATGCCAAATACAAATATTTGTTTGCTTTAAAGTAATGATGGAACAATTCAGTTAAATAGCAAACATGACCAGTTTCTTTTTAACATAGCAATTATGTCATACGCCGGTCTCCACTTCCTGGTCAATGTAAGTAACCTACACCCAGCAGTGATAGCCTAGTTTTGATAATTAGTGATTGATATCAGAAATGGTAACTCTTCCGACATGCGTTTTGTGTAATGTGTCTACTGTTGAATAATGCAAACACGTCGTTAGAGTCTGTGCGAAGTCGCATAAAAACTCGTAGCACCAATCCAACTCGGGTTCAAATACATAACTGTAGAACCGCATTATAGGAATCTAGTGTCCGATGTGGAGCAAACACGTTCACGTTGGTAAAATCTAAAGGAAAACGCGGGTCTAATAAAATATGTTGCTGGCGGTGATGTAACTACCGCGTCAGCAAAACTAGCGGAAGAATCGTAGAATAAATCTCCTGGTGAAATCACGTCCTGGATACAATTACTGTGGATCTAGTACACGACTTGATCCTAACAACCAACCACAGCCTGGGAAATCATGTTGATGCCGCATGTTACCGACATGATCTTGCTATCATGGTCGTCAAGCAACAGTTGTGTGCTAAATAAATGCTTGTTGCGTGCTTGCTGCGTCAGTTCAACAACCGGAAAAGATCTTTTATCAATACATAATGTGAAAGCGACTCTGAACAATTCATATCGCTCAGCAAAAACTGGTCAATAAAAATGTATCCACTTGGGTGAATCTTTGTTTTGTAAATGTTGTGATAGTGCAAGCGGATAAAGGCTTTTGCTCCAAGCGAACACATAAACAATGATATCTGGTTTGAATTTTGGAAACCTTTTGAGTGTGGCTTTAGTAGCCAATACTAGAAATTCAATATTACCACAACTGAGTTCAACCAAGTATTGCTGTTATTTCAGCGGTGGGTCTGTGTTGTCACTGGTCGGGTGTAAAACGGATAGGATTGCCCATTCAAACCATTGATTATTAATATGTATCAGAGACAGGCAGCGGAATATACTCTGGTGTTGGCATATAACTCGATCCGCGAATAGGTTCTAACATTGAAATATGCACTTCAGCCAGTACGCATCTTTCAAGAGTCTATTCAGATCTTGTGTGGGTCCATTTTTCCTGCGTCTATACAATTCTTCAAAGCCACTGTCGATTTCATTATTAACAGCCTCGATGTCTTTGAGGTTTATGACGATAAGTGGAAAACCATGAGTTTTAGGGGCTGAGATCTTAAACACATATTTATTTAACGACTTACGATCAAGCAATATTATCAAATACGGCTAACGAACAATAGCCG
Source organism: Megalonaias nervosa (assembly GCA_016617855.1). NCBI lineage: Eukaryota > Metazoa > Mollusca > Bivalvia > Unionida > Unionidae > Megalonaias > Megalonaias nervosa. Next base: position 1,789 of record JAECUM010021857.1, on the reverse strand, counting down.
TTTTAACTACTGAGGCAATAAAGCGTTGTTAACACCGATATAATTCCAGGAATCATATCTGATAGAAGTTGTCTAGTGTCTCTACCTGGCTTATATGTGTGTCGGATTATTGCCACATAATTCTTTCATTTACTACTACGATTGTGAAACTTAAACTTAGTACTTGTAATTGCTGTGCTTTTGCGGCAGCCTCGGTAGTAATGGTATATGTAAACGGCAACGGGGATCTTGCTCACGGACATACGCAGCAGTCTCGGCAGCAATAGCGGCTGCAGTACGACGACGGTTTTATTCATCCTCAACCACGTGTACAATTTCGGCTCGTGGGGCTCGTGGAGGAATTTGGATTATTAATCTTGCTACAGCCTGACGCGGTTCGGCTATAATACTTAATAATGTAAGTATGTCAGCTTTTCTTGTACCTCTTAGCATTTGTATATTATCTTACGCGTAAATTGTTGTGTTTTTCTTTTGTTGTTGTAACGTCGTCGTTGGTTTTTGTATCTCACGCTATTGCGCGAGTTCCTCAACTAAATCCCAGTAGGCATACTTGTATATAAGGAAAAATCTTTTTTCTAATCGCAAATTCCGTCAATAAATTGTTTAGTGTCTTTGACTCTGCCAGGATCAAAAACTGGAACCTCTTCAATCCTGGCTATTATTCCATCCAAATTGTCAGGTGTTTCCTCAACGGTGTTACAATCGTCAGGCATTTCTTCAACAGATCGCAACGTTTTCCAAGGTATACATCTTTGTATTGATTACGCCTGAATGCTATTGAACGTTATATATAAGAATTATATTCTTTAATGGGAAATATTGTTTATCCACCTCTCAATATATAATGTCATGGTGTTTGTTAATAATCTATCACATTATACTGTATAGGATGATAGTTGATAATATTCTAGTCATTAATTATCAGTGATACTATGCCATGAATGGTAATTTAGTGTTTCGCAAGCAAGATAGTTTACCACGTGACAGCCTCCGAAGTTAGTAACAAAACGATCTTTCCTGTGCAAAAGAAATTTCCATCAAGCGGGTATTTGGTTAAATTATTTAACATTTACTATTTAAATAATCTATCACACCAACTCCAAACCAGCCATCTATTGTGCTCTCACGTGCATGAATTTCAGAAGTGCTTTAGTGTTCTTTTTTTAAAATCCAAAATTATCTACGATTATCGTACCGTCCTAGATTATCGACTGTATGGGTTCTTTATCTTTACATCAATTTCTGTCACTTCCGCATATTCTTTATCATACAAATAAACTCATTCCTTTGTATACGTTTGAGTTGCCATTAGTATTTTTTATAAATCATATTTTAAAAAATCTCTCTAATTGATTTATCCTTGCTTATCTTCGCTACTTTAGGCTACTATATTTGCTTGTTGTTTTAGTGTCATCATCATCATCATCATCATTGTAGTATTCACTCGTTTCATGTGGTCCAGTTAACGTCAGGAAATTCATTGTTTCCTGCACAGTTTCGTGTTTCTTTTTTCATATAACATTTGCCTAGTTTACATCGTTGCTGCTCCAACATTACTCCAAATTGTTTAATTTATTAATATGCTCCGGATATGTTTGAAAAATCTTATAACATTTTTGGGCGGTCTATGACAAATCTGTATGATGCACTCAAACGAAACAGTGAATTAATTTTTTGTAACGCCGCGCACTCTCCTCTTATCTGATAGATTTATCCCAGAATTGGGTATATCAGTAAATCCTTTCAAAGTACTGTGGACGTTAATCAGTGAATTTGTGTTATATATATA